>VKON01000128.1:711285-736750 GCA_009741485.1 Malurus cyaneus samueli
CCATGGGAAGGGAATCTTCCATGGGGAAGGAATCTTCTGTGGGCAGGAAATCTTCCATGGGGCAGGAATCTGCCATGGGAAGGGAATCTTCCACGAGGAAGGGAATCTTCCTCCATGGGGAGAGAATCTTCAATGGGCAAGAAATCTTCTGTGGGCAGGGAATCTTCCATGGGGAAGGGAATCTTGCACTCGGTGACTTCTGCTTTTTAACCCAAATTTGCAAATCCTGATTTCGGGCAGGGCCTGTGTGATCACCACAACCCCATAACCAGGATAAAAGGAAATATTCCCTCTCCTCTCTTCTCCCACAGCTGAAATTTTGGAAAATGGGAAACCGAGCAGGAAGAGATTGGGATAAGATGCCTCAATCTTGAGTTAACAGGGCATGGGTGTCTCTCCTGCAGAGCTCCCAAGGGTGCAGGAAAAAGTGTTGCACCTATAAAACTGATTTTTTTCCTTGCAGCACCCGGGGGTGACAATGCCACAACCTCCCTGACCCGGACACCACATTTTCCCCAACCTTGGCTCTTGACAAAGAGCCCAGAAAAGGGAATTCATCACAAATTGAAGGATCAGCAGGCGGGATCCGTCCCGTGTAAGCCGATTATGGGATTTCCCGTGCTCCTGACAGCGGCCACCACCCCGGTGTCAAAGCTCAGGGACAGGGCCCTGTCAGAGGCACAGGGCTGGGGATTATCCCTCGGGATGTCACTGTCACCGAGAGGATGGCACTGACTGGCGGGAGAAGAGCAATTAGCGCGCTGGGAAGCACTAATTGACTTAAAGCAAGGAAAGCTCGGCGGGAAGAGGGAGAAGTGCGGTCAGTGAGTTAATTGCGTTAATTGCCGGCTGGCTGGGAGAGGAGAAGTCTGTCCATGCAAAGGGTGATGAATCACCCGGCTGTGGAACAACCGGGACAACTCCCTCCTCAGTGCCATAAAACATCCCTCTGCAATTACCTCTGGAATTCACCTGCACGGCAGGTCCAGGGCTGGCCGAGCCCGGGGACACACACAGCACAGCATTTCAGCTTGGAATGCTCCTTCTCTGAGCTGATCTCTGCGTTCTCAAACTTTATTCTTTATCCTCATAAACCTTTCAATCTTTTTTTCCTTTTCTTAAAAACTCCTGCAAGCAGCAGAGTGGCAACGGGGAAGTTCAATGTTGCAGAGGTAGCTTGAAAATTTTAAACCCAGAAGTTCAAAACTGACCCGGGAAACAGAGATCCCAGCACTTAATATTTCATAATTTGAAACAAAAACATGTTTCTGGAGGGAGAGAAACTTGACTCATCCCCTGAGCATCTGGGATTAGCAGCAGCGCATTTCTGGAGGAGGCTGCAGCACATGGATCTGTAAGTGCTCTGATCTCTGCGGTTCCCCGCGGTGCCCTCTGACAGACGGGAAATCGCACAACCCCATTTTGCCGAGATTGCCCTCAGGAATCAACCAGCCGGGTCTTGCAAAGCTCTCTCTGCGAGCCACGTGCGCTCACCAGCGCCGGGAGTGTTTTCACTGCCTGCACCAGCAGAGCACCCAGCACCCAGCAGAACGGAGCCCTGCGCACCCGCGATCCCAGACTGAACTTCTGCTTTTTGTTGGAGGCATTTCCAGCCTGGTTCAGCACGAGGATGTGCAGCTGGATACAGAAAAGGGACTTTTATAGGATCACAGACTGGCTTGGGTTGGAAAAGACCATAAAGCTCATCCCATTCCACCCCAGCCATGGGCAGGGACATTTCCACCATCCCAGGGTGCTCCAAATCTCAATGTCCAGCCTGGCCTTGGACACTTCAGGGATCCAGGGGCAGCCACAGCTTCCCTGGAATTCCATCCCAGCCCCTCCCAGCCAGGAATTCCTTCCCAAAATCCCATCCATCCCTGCTCTCTGGCTCTGACAGCCCATTCCCCTTTGTCCTGGCACTCCAGGCCCTTATCCAAAATCCCTCTCCAGCCTTGCATTTTTCTCTCCCACATTTTGCTGCACTAAGGACATTTTATTGGCGTTCTGTCACTTCCTCCGCCGAAGCCCCGCTGTTAAAGAGCCCGAGGTTGGCGTCCACACCTGCAAAACTCGGAGCCTGGTACTTCTTCCAGCTCTGTAATCATGGGGAGATGTGTAACAGCTGCATTTTTACAAGAGCCCTGTAAAACACGGGCTGGCAAGCGGGTCCCAAGCGCCCGACGCTGCACACCCAGAGCTTCCCACAGCCCGGCTCCTTCCCGCCAGCGCTTCCCACAGCTGCCGGGGACACCCGGGGACATTCAGGGACACCCAGGGACAGCCCCTGCTTCCTGTGTGGCTGGGGACACCCAGGGACACCTCCGTTTAGGTGCCATGTCCTGCTCTTCAAAATCAGCGTTGCCGGAAACACCCTGATTTCAGTGCCACCTCCTGTTCCCAAAAACCACCAGAGCTTCTGACACCCTGATTGGGGTGCCACCTCCTGCTCCCAAAAAGCTGCGGAGCTGGGGACACCCTGATTTCGGTGCCACTTCCCACTCACTCCCCGTGGGGCTGGGGACACCCTGATTTCGGTGCCACCTTCTGCTCCCCAAAACCGGCGGGGCTGGGAACACTTCGATTTCAGTGCCATCTCCTGCTCCCCAAAACCACCAGGGCTGGGAACACCCTGATTTTGGTGCCACCTTCTGCCCCCCAAAACCGCCAGGGCTAGGGACATCCTGATTTGGGTGCCACCTCCCACTCCGCACGGGGCTGGGGACACCCTGATTTCGGTGCCACCTCCTGATTTCGGTGCACTCCACTCCCACGGGGCTGGGGACACCCTGATTTCGGTGCCACCTCCCACTCCGCACGGGGCTGGGGACACCCTGATTTCGGTGCCACCTCCTGATTTCGGTGCCACCTCCTGATTTTGGTGCCACCTCCCCTTCCCCGCAGGGCTGGGGACACCGTTATTTCGGTGCCACCTCCGTGTCCGCGCTCCGCCGGGGACGGGACGTGGCTCAGCATCACCCGGGGCGGCAGAACGGGAGCCGGAGCCGCAGCCCCGAGCCCGCCCCGCTCCCCTGCCGGACCCTTCCCCGCACTCACCGTTCGAGCCCAGGACTGCGGGCCAGGGGAGCAGGAGGAGCCCGGGCGGCGGGAGCAGCAGGACAGCGGGATATCGGGATATCGGGAAATCGGCCCGGGCCGTGCGGGCGGGACCGGCGGAGGAGGGGCCGGGGCGGAGCGGCGGCTCGGACACGCCGTACCCGCCCCGGGCGGTGGCACCTGCGGGCAGGGCGGGACCCCGACACCTCCGGGCAGAGAGGGGGAGGCTCCCGAAGCTGCCGGGGATCCGTGGAACCGAGAGCTCCCCGAGAGCACCCCCTGCCCCGGGAACCACCCGTCGCTTTTCCATCCCAGCGCATCGAGGTGGGATCTTCATCCCGAGCTTCTGTAGATCCTCATTTTAGGATAAATCCAGCTTCTCTTGGGATCAGCTCTGCTAGAAGAGAGATTGAAAGTATTTCAGTTTGAGCCAAGGAGTGTTTGAATCACTAACGGCGGCTTTGCAGCGAGGATTTTTCTAGGGATGCGGCTCCCATTCCTTTGTTTTCGCTGCGCTCTTGCGAAAGCTGGATCTTGGAAATGGATACTGTAATTTGTGATGTTTTCATAGAGTTAATGAACTGCCGCAATCCCACATTCCGAAAACGTAATTGTAGGGACGCACTGGCAAGCAGTCTGCTCTCTAATTGAGTTCATCCTCCAGGCGTGAGCTTTATCGAGGAGATCTTGAAGGGTGAATGTTTTTGAGTCATGGAGAAAGCTCTGGCACCCGGCAGTGTTTGCCTTCCTCTGCAGGACTGTGGGGCAATGTTTGGATTTCCCGTCTGCTCTCTTTAATATAAACCACCTACATTGGAAATCTTCTTCCCAGCCAGAGCCATCCTCATCCTGCAGGAGCTTCTCAGAGGGTGAGGAAATGCCGCGTGCAACGAACACAAAATTTATCACGATCCAAAATTTATTCAGGTTTTAAAATAATCTACTCCAAATTAATCTACTCCAAATTTTACTGGACTGGTTTTAAAATCTGCTAGGCACGGTGCAAAAAAACACATAATCCTTGTCAGGAATCTAAAAAAAAAAGGAAGAATCCATTCCTGCAGAAACCTTGGAGCGCTGAGAATTTGCATTGCTGAGGAGAAAAGTAATGATTTAATTGAGAAATGCTCAGAGTCGTAATTACTCGAAATAAGCTGTTTACTGGAAGCTCCTGAGTATGACTTCAGGGAAGTGGCAAGGACACAGGAATTTCTGCTCCATTACATAAAGCGAGTGTAATATTGCTGTAAAAATGGAAATACGTGCACAGGGGAAGAAGAAAGTCTCCCTGTCATCCTCCAGGCTGCTGAAAAAGAGGAGGAAGGAGGAATATATCCATGGAGAGGTAGTAGAGAAGATGCAATTATTTATTTAAAAAAAATTAAAAATTATGCTGCGTTCATTCCCCAGTCATCCAAACCTTTGAATTAGTGCCCCTGGATCCCTGGAAGTGTCCAAGGCCAGGCTGGACGGGGTTTGGAGCACCCTGGGATGATGGAAATGTCTGTGCCCATAGCTGAGGTGGAATGGGATGAGCTTTAAGGTCCCTTCCAACCCAAACCAGTCTGGGATTCTGTCATTTTGTGAATGACTTTCTGCAGGTTGAGAAGGAAAGTTAAAATGCAGAGCATGGCCTCGAACGTGGACTCGGCCCGCTCTGGAGTGTGGTTCCACTGAATGAATCATTCACAGAATTATGGAATAATATCCTGAGCTGGAAGGGACCCACAGGGTCACAGATCCAACCCCGTCACTGCCCAGAACCCCCAAAATCCCACCCTGGGCATCCCCAGCAGCTCCTGGAGCTCTGGCAGCCTCAGGGCCGGGATCATTCCCTGCCCAGCACCCTCTGGGCACAGAACCTTTCCCTGACACCCACCCTGAGCCTGCCCTGATCCATCTCCAGCCATTCCCAGCTCCTGTCCCTGTCACCGCTGTACAGAGAGCCCTGTCCCGTGTCACACCAGGCCCACACGGCAGAGTTCAGTTCAGTTTTATTTTCCACTGTAACGGATTTCGAATGATACATCATGCAGTCTGCCAGTGTATCCATCCATCTCCGACAGAATTTCAGCACGAAGATAAAAGACTTATCTCCACGGGCTGGGGGGAGGAAGGTTCAGGTCTGCTGTCAAGAGTTTAATACAGTTCAGCATCGTTCGATGCAATGGCAAAAAAAATTTCCCCTTGCTACCAGCAAAACGTGTCCACCATTTATTTATCTTTTTTTTTCTTTTTTTTTTCTTTTTTTTTTGTCCTAAATTGAACACTACTGTAAAGATACATAGAGCCCAGAGAATACACATCTGCAGTACACGTTACACACTTTACAAACTAGACGGGTAGAAATCTACAGAATGCCTCAGCCCCCGTGGCTCCAGCGCGGAGGAGCCGGCGGAGCGGTGTTTCCATCCTGCACAGCGGATGGTGCCGGTGCACGGCGCGGTTCCTACAGGCACAGTGAGGACAAAAATCAAAGCAAGGGGAGATTCAGATTATCCTGACCTTTTTTTTTATTTATTTTTCCCCACGTGGAGGAGCACTTCAGTCATGGCTATGTGAGGTATTTCTCCTCCAGCGATGGGAATCTGATGAGCCCTTTTCCTTTTGGACCTTCATCGCCGTTTGGTTTAAATGTTTATTCACATAAATCCGTGTTCAAATTAAAATGGTTTATTTTGCCAATTTTGAAGCCTTAGGGCAGGGATGGATGGGATATTGGGGAATAATTCCTGGCTGGCAGGGTGGTGAGGCCCTGGCACAGAGAAGCTGTGGCTGCCCCTGGATCCCTGGCAGTGCCCAAGGCCAGGCTGGACATTGGGACTGGGAGCAGCCTGGGACAGTGGGAGGTGTCCCTGCCCATGATCTTTAAGATCCCAATCATTCCCTGATTCTATAATTTAAATTTCAGGCTATAATTTATAAATATTTCAAGCTATAATCTACAAAAATTTCAGGCCAATGTGCATCGTAGTCCACTAGGCTTTACGAAGTGAAATCGAAAAGTTACTTGAGGTTTTGTGGGCAGGAATTGTCATAGTGATTTTTTTTGGTGATTTGTTTTGAAGTTTTCAGTATTTTCAGGATAATCCAACTCTCACCTTGCTTAGTTAAATACAAAACTTAAAAAATGCGTCAGCCAAGGTCTTTCCAAGCTGAAAACTTTCCTTGCTTTCCAGAAAACAAGTCGATGAAACGTGAACTCAAAGACAAACACAAGATATTTGAACATATCATTAAAAGAAGCTCAAGTGAGCCAGAAATACTTTTTAATTACCAGCAAAATGAACAATATGCACTTTAGTTCCATCCGAAATCCGTTTTCCATTCAGGAATGGTATTTCCACCCCAATTCGTCCCATGCATGACATTTTAGAGGTGAAATTTTATTTGCGCTGTACAAACCACCACTTAAAAAATGAGCTTTGAATAAATAGAACACAACACTCCAAGAGCAAAGAAAGGAAGAAGGGGTCAGGAAACAGCAAGAGACAGGCTCTGATCTCTGCAGAGCAGATGTGTGGTTTTCCTTTCCAGATAGAAAATGTGAAAGCCGTAAAAATGGTACAAAAGTTGAATATACAACACGTGATACAAACTGAAGTTGCCTAATTAAAGTAGGCTTCAAAAATAATAATAAAAAAATCAATATATAAGCAGAGTATGTTCAACAGAGAAGTCATAATTTCCAATTATTAAGTATATGGGGTGTTTAATTTTGAGAATTTTAGCCCAAGGCATCTTTGGGGCATTTCTGAAAATCTTCCTGCAGTGCTGGGGTAAAAGTGAACTTGGAGAAATTTCATCGTTTTTCTGCTGGTGGGACTGACTGGCTGATCAGCACCAGCACGAGGAAGAGATGTCCAAGCTCACTTATCCCTAGAGCTGCGGGACAGAATTTTGGTGCAGAATTACCCTTAAAAAAAAATCCAGGTGATGTCTTGAAGATTTAAGACCTTTTTGTTTATGGAATAAACATTACAATATAATCCCATACCAAACTCTGAGACACAAAAAAAAGTTCGCCTACGATACAAAATCTCTGACAGCAAATAAGCTTGGGATCTTTTCCTCGAACCAAAACAAGAGGATGATTAGTTCCTAGTAGAAACCTCAGCTCTGAGCAGCTGGTGAGATAGCACAGAGTAGTTCTGAGTTAGTGATTTTATTCAAGATTGCATATGGCAAGTTCACAGTTCATTCTTCTGGCAGTGCACATGCACGTAACGAAAGAAAATATAAAACTTCGGAAAATACAAAATAAATTAAATACATGCAAATCTGCAACTTCATCAAATGGGGTTCAGCAAAATGCTCCCCCAAAATAGTGCAACATTAAAAAAAAACAACAACAAAAACCAAAAATAGTTAAATAAATTCCAAATTTGCAACACCCTAATTTCAGTAGAAAAAAAACTATCTAAAGTCAACTCACAATCTTCCAAAACGCTCTACGGAACTGAAGAGTTCTACACCTACACATTCAGAAATTTAAAAAAAAAAAAAAAAATCCAAACCCAATCAGTCTCAAATGAAAGAAGAGCAAACGTCTGCAAAAGAAGACCAGAGGGCTACGCTCGGCCAGAGCTTTCCTGGAATCCCAGCTCCATGGAGTCCCACCTGCCCCAGGAGATGTGCAGGGAGGGGGGAGGAGGAGGAGGAGGAGGAGGAGGAGCACCTTCTGCCTGCCAGCAGAACCTTCCCAGAGCAATTCCAGTGCCCCCTTGGTGGGAAGATGGAAATTTGCTGTCTGAAGGATCCGAGGAAGTCTTGCCCTTACCTTCCTTAGGATGAGTGGATATGGTGGGTTGACAAAGACATTCCCTTCCCCAGCAATGTGCTCCTCACATCCCAGCAAAACAAATCCCAAATTTGGTCAGCAAAGGAGAGCTCAAGTGTACAATTCTCCCCTCCTTTTGGATTTTTCAGGAGGGGTTTGGGGGATTTCACTTTCCTGTGAACAGAGGATCGTTCCCTCTGGGATCTGAATTCCGGTGCGAACGGATCGGGGTTTGCTCCGGGAAAGGGGGAGGAAGGAGGTACTTGTTGGATTTTCCAAGGCAAGATTTCCACATCATTCTGAAAGCCTTCAAAACTTCCTAGGGAACAACTCTCACAAACACGTGGCTAAGCCATCCCACTCCAGGAAAAGCCACCACTGCAGGGAGAACTACGAGGAAATAGGAGCTTAATTTTAAAACAGGTCACACAGATAAATTCATGGAACTACCAAACTTCAAATCCTAAATCTATACTAACAGATTTCTCTGCATCCCGTTTGTTCTTTACCAGGTACTGCAATAAAGGTTATTTTATACAGTCCAAAGATTTTTTTTTTTTTAAATCAGCGAATATTACAAAGGTTCTTTGGGGAAATTTCCCTTCTGAAAGTTAAGCATAAAATTAAACCACATAGCAGCACATTTTCATCCCCTAAAAATATAAAATAATATGTATATATACAGGAAATCAGTCATGACAGAGCACAATCACCTGCCTTCGATGGCACTTGGTCATTGAATAATAAATTCCTTGATGCCAGAAGTCGGGAATTACCGATGCCAACGGAGGACTCGGAAAAAAAAAAAAGCATCACTGAGTGGAGAAGCCCCAACCTAAGCAGCGCCAAGGGGTCGTGGAATTCGGAGTGGCAGACTCCCTCTCATCCTTACTGAGGTGGGAATGTTCCAGACATTGCACGAGGATCTGGAGGAGCTGAGCTGGACACTTCTGTACACGTGGAGATCCTACGAAGCTCGGAGTAGGTGGGACGGGGCATCGCCGATGGCGGTGGAGAGCGCAGCATGGACAGGACGTGGGCCGGGTTGGAGAGGGGCAAAAAAGAAACTAACGTGACTTAATGACAGTCCTTAACATGCTAAGTGGAACTGACCTGCCGGAGAGAGGAGAGAGGGAGGATAATTAGTGCCTTTGGGAGGTTAGAAAGAGGAGAACCCAAATGGGAATGGCAGCAAGCAAAGCAACAAAACCAGGATCACATAAAAGAAAAATTATGGAATTTGGATCACAGAGAGAATGAGCCGATTCTCCTGATGGAATTCCCTCTCTGCCACCTGTAGCCTGGCTTTATGTGTCACCTAAACTCCATCTAAAGCTCTTTTTTTCCCCCTTTAATCTCTCTTTTCCTTCAATGGGATTTTTCTCTTGGCTGGTTGGATGTGCTGAAGAGCTGGAGAGCATTTATCTCATGCAATAAGGGAGGAAAGTAACAGCAGCTGAGTTGGAAAATTATAAATTGAAGGAAAGGAAAAATACAAATCCGAACAAATCCTTCTATTCTCTGTCTCCTGAAAGAGACATTTTCCTGATATATATATGTACATATAAAAAATAAGTATTTACAGAAATAGCTAATATATTTTAATATATACATGATAATACTATAAATATACAGCCTCTGTATTTTAAAATATATTTTATTTTTTAATTTTTTAAAATATATTTTAAAAATTCAAAGTTATTTTTATATACACATTTGATACAAGTGCTTTTCATTAAAATTTTCACTAAAAATTTCTTTCTCTTCCACCTCCTGGGTTAATCGATCATAACCACTGACCAGTCTAACAGCACTAAGTGTCTTTTATCTGAATGGTGAATAATGAATGAACATAAGATAAATCTCTCCTCGGCAAATGTTGAAATAGGAAACTCACTTTTATTTCACTGCTGTTAAGGGAATATAAAAGAAAGGTTTGTTCTAATTCCAGCACCGTTCCAAAGCACTTTCTGCAGAGTGTAGGAATGTCTCATCAATGTGATGGAAATAATCTGGGTGAAGTTTTCCCGGCACAAGAGGTGCCTTTATTAACACCCTCATTCAGGTTTCCCTCCATGCAGCTCAGAATTCAGATTTCTCAGCTACTCCCAGTTTTGGCAGCCAAATAATTGAAATTTGCCAAAAATCTTCTCAACCAAAGGACCAAAACCGAGGAGAACTGACCTTCACTCACTGCCCAGCCTTTCCTTATTACATCATCCAGATTTATTTCTAGATGAGTGTGAAATACCTAGAAAACACTAAATGTTTTTATTCCAACCTGTAGGGCTGCTGTTTCAGATGTTTCCTAATTTTTCCAGAAACCCCAAATCCATAACTTTATCCAGTTTCTCCCAAGATCTTCCATCTTCTTTTTCTCCAGCCTCATTTTCCCTGGTGCTCCTCTGCAACACGGCCTAAAGCTGCTCATCTCCACATCCCCCAAATCTGAACCTCAGCATCTAAAATATCTGGTGAGTATTTTACACCTCCTGATTGCTTTTTCTTGACTTCCACAGCCCTTCCTTGTTATTACAAACCCATCAGGTTTGAAATCAGTTATTTTATCAACAATTTTTACAAATCTACAGTTGCTCGCTTGCCATGTGCGGCCTGTTTGGGTCTGACACTTCATTCCACAGCAGTTGGTAAATGAAAGGTGCATTTTTTGAGGCAGGTAGCAGCTTTTCCCTCCTCAGAGCAGCTGTTAGAATAAACATTCAGAAAATTTTGACAGGGCTCTTTTACTGCTCCCAGAGGTGGGAATGCAATGAAGCAGATGGATGGAGGCATCTCACTCATGAGATGGAAAAGCCAATTTCAGACCGGAACGGGCCGATGCACAAAACCACTCAGCAGAGCCTTGCCCTAATTTATCCCCGGAGGAAAGATGTTGTTGCTGGAAGCTCATGGCAAGCACAATGAGCAGGAACAATCCCCCAGCACAATACCGGCTTGAGTGTGGCGTGATGGATGCTTGGCGTGCAAGCCTGATGTGAAACATTCCCCCAAAAAAGCTAAAACCACCCAAGAACACCTCGAGGAAACCACAGAGCATGAAGAAAGTGGTGAGACAGAATTAATCCTCCAGGAGGGCAAAAAGCCAGGCTTGGAGGGACAACTTTGCTGTCCCCAGGCTGCTTTTCACAGCCACTCGCTGCCATCCAGCTCTTGGCATGTCTGCGGCATAAAGGGATCTTCTAAAATAAGGCAGATATAAAACCTCCCCAATAATGAGCATTTGAAGAAAAAGATTTGAGGATGGAGTCCATGGAAGAGTCTCCTGAGAAAATGCTGCTCCTCTTTTGCATAGGTGAAACCCTCAAGCCCTTGCAATTGAAGTAAAATATTTAATTTTTTTTTTGTTTTTGTTTTCAAGAAGAGAATTCAGAGTGCAAAATTTGCCAAATGTGACACTCAAATTTGGACATGTCCGTGTTGCCACTTGTAGCTGCTCTACCCTTATCCCAGGCTGGAATATCACAACATGGAAACACATCCATGGTACAGAAGGCAGAGGATGATGCTGGCAGAAGGAACTTCTGGAACTGCATTTTTACTGCGTGAGTTTCACATCTCTACATGTGAACTTTGGTCCAGATTTATCAGAGCAGTTTCTACAAAACTTTTAAGTGCTAAATCATTAAAATAAACCTCTCCCCAGCAGCTGGCAAAGCCTCTTAACTGGCACTCAATTAGTGAGCGTTGTAATTATCAGCAAATAGCTATTAAAAATAGAAAAATAAATACAATGGGTTCCCTAAAAGCAAGATTGAAATCTGAGGGAATTAATCAGTAGGAGAAGAGGTGAGTAAGTTACTCTGCTCTTACCTCTCGTTTATTTGGTGTTGTGGTAGTAGCTGGAGTTGGACATCCCTCCCCCTCGGATGGCGTGGACGGCCGTCGGAGAAGACGCTGGATAATGGCCAGGGCGGATGGGCTTGGCTGCAGGGCAAAGGAGGAACCAAACACACATTTATGCTTTCACTTTTTATCTTCCACCTCACCTTCTCCTCCGAGGGAAATCCCATTATTTCCCTACTCAGAGCTGTGCTTGGCAGAGCATTTTCTAATCCATCTCTAGAAACCAGCATTGCCTGGCCAGCAACAAATACACCCATGTGCCTGGTGGCTGAGCCATTTTCCCGGTGGCTCAGCCATTTTCCTAATGGCAGAGCCATTTCCTAATGGCAGAGCCATTTTCCTGATGGCAGAGCCATTTTCCTGGTGGCAGAGCCATTTTCCTGATGGCAGAGCCATATTCCTGATGGCAGAGCCATTTTCCTGGTGGCAGAGCCATTTTCCTGTGGCAGAGCATTTTCCTGGTGGCAGAGCCATTTTCCTAGGGCATTTTGGTGGCAGAGCCATTTTCCTGATGGCAGAGCCATTTTCCTGGTGGCAGAGCCATTTCTTGGTGCAGAGCATTTCCTGGTGGCAGAGTCATTTTCCTGGTGGCAGAGCCATGGAGACATTTTCCTAATGGCAGAGCCATTTTCCTGGTGGCAGAGCCATTTTCCTAATGGCAGAGCCATTTTCCTGGTGGCAGAGCCATTTTCCTGATGGCAGAGCCATTTTTCCTGATGGCAGAGCCCTTCCCATACATGGGATCGTCTAACAACAGAGGGAAGTCATTTGGTGGGCAGTGAGGCACTTTTTATATCCAATTTATCCAGAAGAAGCCAAGATAAAGCTTGGATGGTTCCCTACAAGAGGAAGCGTTCTGCAGGTGACATTTTGTGCTGCCTGATTCTCCCTCAGGATTTAATACCCCGATATTGTCATCTCCATCTAAACCATTATCCTTTAGCGATCCCAACAGATCATTCCCAGAATTGCCCCATCCCCATCCCACACATGAGATTGTGCTTCGGATGTGTATCGATATCTGAATCACAAAGGGAGAATTTTTGGAATTTAACACATGGAGGAGTAATCAGGGAAAAAAAAGAGAAAGGGACAAGGTCCAGAAAGGAAGGAAAGAATGAAAGAGAGGGAGCGTGCAGGGGAAGGAGGAGGAGGAGGAAGAAAGTGAGCGACTAATTTAAGGAGACAAGTTTTCAGGTCACTAGCAGGGCACACAAGCCCCATTATGCCCTTTATTTACCCAGCGAAGCAGCAGAGCCTCTTTAACCTCAAGGTGGGGCAGATCCCATAAAAAAAAGCGAGGTCTTTGAAGATTCCTGTGCAGCGGGGGCGAAGCAGCCCCCGCGTTTTGCCATCTCCAGAGCTCTCTCAAATCAACCCCGAGCGAGCAGCCCAAGCCTGACGGATGTGGGCAGCCCTTTTAGCTCCATGTCCTCACCGATTTGGGCAGAATGGGCTCTCCGGGCCATATTTTTGGCTCTCACAGCCTCCTTAATGCGATCCACCTCCTGCTGGTAGCGCTTGCGGTCCCGCATGGCGTTCTCCTTGGCTTCCTTCAGTGCACTCTCCAGGGCTTTAACTCTCTCTGCCGTAGCTCGAAGGCGTTTTTCCAGCTTAGGAAGCTCGCAACGAAGATCTGCATTATCACGTACCAGCTGCGGGGGGGAGAGCGTCAGAAAAAAAGGAGGTCAAAATGGAGGTGAGAAAATGTCCTCAGAGAAATGGCGGGGAAAGGGTCCTTCATGAGGGGAGAGAAAACAGTGTGGTGGGAAAGGGTTCCTCATGAGGAGAGAGAAAATGCCATGGTGGGAAAGGGCTCCTCATGAGGGGAGAGAAAATGCCATGGTGGGAAAAGGTGCCCTCACAAGGAGAGAGAAAATGCTACCGTGGAAAAAAGCCCCTTTATGAGGAGAGACAAAATGTCATGGTGGGAAAAGGGCCCTCATGAGGGGAGAGAAAATGGCGCAGTGGGAAAAAGCCCCACACAAGGAGAGAGAAAACGACATGGTGGGAAAAGGTGCCCTCACAAGGAGAGAGAAAACACCATGGCAGGAAAATGGCCCTTCATGAGGGGAGAGAAAATGGCGTGGTGGGAAAGGGTCCCTCACAGGGAGAGAGAAAATGCCATGGCGAGAAAAGGTGCCCTCACGAGGAGAGAGAAAATGCCATGGAGGAAAAGAGCCCTCATGAAGAAAGAGAAAATGTCATAGCAGGAAAAGGTTCCTTCACAAGAAGAGAGAAAATGCCATGGCAGAAAAGGGTCTCTCAGGAGGAGAGAGAAAACGCCATGGAGGGAAAAGGCCCCTCACAAGGAAAGACAAAATGGCGCTGGTTGCTCTCCACGCCTTGTGTACTGTAACAGCATTCTTCCTGAAATTAATGCAAAAAGTTTAGGTTAAAGAGAAATTTAGACTATCCTGAGCTGGAATGGACCCACAAGGATCAACAAGTCCAGCTCCTCACCTCACACAGAGCACCCCAACAATCCCCCACTGGGCCTGAAAGTGTCGTCCAAGCTCAGGACTCAGAAAATTCCCTTGTCTGGCTGAGGAATGATGTTCATTTAAATTGTCCAGAAAGATCAAAGAACAACAGAGTTTATTCCATTGAACAAAATTCCAGAGTTGATCATGAAAGACAAGGCCTTCAGCACCAACCCTGACACTGCAGAGAACTCCACAGCCAGATCTGCCTCTCTGCAATTTAAAAACTGCAGCAGAAGCTGAACTTCCTCAGAACACAGAAATATCTAGGATTTTGTAAATCCTTGGCCACTTCATTATTTCTGAATAGTAATGCTTAAATATGTCTTACAGGCAACACTGGGGATCATCCCAAATTCATCATTTCCAGGGGCTCTGATGTGCTCACTGTGTGTTCCCTGCTCAGCCACGTGAGAAAATTGGGAACTTCACTAAGAAATCACTTTGAGCTCTGTAACTATAAATATAATTATTATATGCAACTTGAAATCCGAGCACTCCCTGAGTTCAATATGAAGTCGAGCAAGCTCTATCAATTATCCAAATAACATCTGACTCCTCAAGCAGCACCAGCCAGGAGAGAATTGATTTTTAATAAACACAGAACTAATGCAAAAGGGCAGAAAATCAGCACAATTTCTACCGAACAGGTTACACCACTGCTGGCAGTCAACAGAAAGCTGCTCCGGAGGAGTGACTCTCCCTTTTATGGAGTGAAAAATGGATTAAAAACCACATCAATAATGCAGCACGGCGACAGCGTGTTCTGACATTCACACGTTGTTCAACAATCAGAGCGTTTTACACCTGCTGGGCCAGGCTTAGTGCTGGAGAAAAACTCCAAAAAGCTACAAAAATGTTGTCACAAGGTGCTTTTCTGCAAATGTCGAGTCTTTGTTGTGTGAAATAGTTGTGACATGAAATCCAGGCAGGATGGTATCAAGTCCAATGTCACTTTTCCCACTAAATTTCTTCGAAGCCATGAATTCTGAGTTGATTTTGAGTAAATACACGCTAATGAGAGCTATAAAAATCCATATCTGAAACCCAGCAGATGCACGAAAGAAGTGCAAGAAAAAAAAAAAGGCAAAACAGTAAAAGAAAAACTGCTCCGAACATGTCCCAGTTTCCACTTTTAGAAAGTAGGTCTGGAAACCATCTGTTCCCTGGGAATCTCAAACCCCCAAACCTGAGCGGACACTTGTGGCAGTCCAGCATTTCCTGCTCTTTTGGCACTTCCACGGGAAGAATTCAAGCAAATCTGGGAATGTGGAGCACTGCCACAGCTTCAGGAGAAGGCAGCGCTCGGTGTTCTCTCACTGCTCAAAAATGAAACTGAAACAGATTCAGAGTTTGTGTTGTGCACCTGAAAGGTGGGGGATGCTCCAGAATCCTGTAGAGGAGATTTTAGGGAGAAAAAATCCCTAAAAAAAAAATCCCAGGGTGGGCAGGCCCTGGCACAGGGTGCCCAGCAGCCGTGGCAGCCCCTGGATCCCTGGAAGTGTCCTGGGACAGTGAGAGGTGTCCCTGCCCATGGCACTGGAAGGGCTTTAATCCCAAATCTGGGATTATTTGAAACTGCAATTCCATGTAGGAGTGAGAGCCAGAGATGGACAAACCCAGAAATGACCAACACCATGGAAACACCAGCCCTTCGGCTGCACAAAAAGCCAAATTTTGATGTTTTCAATGAAAATTCCGCTGGTAGCACCCACTCCAATCCCTCCAAGATGCCTCTGAGCAGCTTCAGGCCAGGAGTCAGAGCTGGGGATGCCCCATCCATCCACAAAACAGCGATTTTTATGCATTTCTTAGTGCCAAAACAGATCTATTTTCACAGAAAAAAAAATATATTCCATTTTTACCGCATTTCTAAAAGTGCAGAGAGTGGGAAGAGCAGCTTTAACTCCTAAGGCCAAGGAGTTTAGAGGGTGCCTTTTCCTCAGATAGGACAGGTTATCTTCCAAAATTAACCTTATAAACATTTTAAAAGTGCATTTTTTGGTGGAGGGAGAGAAGGAGGGAAGGAAGGGAAAAGGAAAAAATGGGAAGAAGGGGAGAAGGGAAAAAGGGAAGAAGGGAAAAAAGGGAAGAAGGGAAAAAAAAGGGGAGAAGGGAAAAAAAAGGAGAGAGGGGAAAAAAAGGGGAGAAGGGAAAAGGGGTGAAGGGAAAAAAAAGGGAGAAGGGGAAAAAGGGAGAAGGGGAAAAAAAAGGGGAGAAGGGGAAAAAAAAGGGGAGAAGGGGAAGAAGGGGAGAAGGGCAAAAAAGGGGAGAAGGGAAAAAGGGGAAAAGGAAAAAAGAGGAGAAGGGAAAAAGGGAAAAAAGGGAAGAATGGAAGAAGGGAAAAGGAACCTTTACCTGTTTGTGAACCTTTGTAAGTTGTTCCAGGTTGTTCTCAAGAAAGGAAATTTTCTGCTTCTGCGCAGCACTGCCACCTCCATCATCACTGTCCAGTTCAACACTCTGCACACAGAATCACAGACTCAGCACAGCCAGGCACAGCTCTCTGGCAAATTTAAACTCCCCAAAGGCAGAAAAAATCCTTACAGAGCCCCAAATGCAAGAGAATTTATTTTATCTGTTCATTTGATATTTAAAAAATACATAACCCCTTACACAAAACATAAACTGTTCTTACTGAACTGTTACGGGGGAATCTTGAATTGGAAAATTAAATTGTAGGAAATAATTTCTGAAGTTCATCATCTCTGAGAATTTTGCAGCTGAAATTTCCCTCAACCACCAAAAGTTGTCCTTAACAAATTAGGACCAAATAAAAGCTGATATACATCAGAACAGCTTTAATCTTGTTTCTCAGTGCTGCTAAAAAAAGCCATTATCCCATTTTGTCACTGCATGTACTAAAGGCTTCCAGCAAATCACAAGAATATTGAAAAAAAAAAAAACAAAGAGAATATTTGGGTTTAAAAGAGCAGAATTTTACTTTTTTAACACGGGTGGTAAGATCCTGGACAAACAGTTTGCGCAGATTGTGAAGAGTCTGAAGTTCTCTTGCCTGGAATAAAAAAAAATAAAATAAAGATTTAAAAAAAAAGTAAAAATCAGTAGGACATAGTAGATATTAAAGTGTGAAAGTTCCCCTTGGATTTGAGTTGATAAAAGGAGAAAGAGCTCTGGATTCTCTCTCTAGGAAACACATGGGGCCCACTCTGAATGCCAAAAAACAAATCCCATCCACCCCAAACCAAACTGAAGAGTTTCTCCAAAACCAGTAAAAACAACTTTTTAAAATTTATTTTAGATAGTTCTAAGGTTCTCACTGAAAAATTCAACTGAATATCAGCTGGGTATCCAGATATAGGGGAAAAAGCTGAATAAAGTGCAATTAGGACCTACCACTGTTTCCTCCAGGCCTTTGAGGTCTTCTCTTGCTTGTTCCCTTTTATCATTCAGGATTCTGGAAAAATCACCACAAATCATTTGTAACAATCAGAGGAGAATCACCTGCAGTGCCAGCAAATTGGACATTTCCAATTCTGCTTTGGGCTGCCCCCAAAATCCAAAATTCTCACGTGGAAGGGCTCAGTCGCCACCTCCATCTTTTGTGTCCACATGTGGGATTTTTGTCTCTCATTTCCAGAAAAGGTTTTTACTCAGACATCTGATTCATTACTTTTAAGAAGCAAAAAACAAACCAAACCAAACCAAACCAAACAAAAAAAAAAAAAAAAAACAAACCAAACCAACCACCAAACAAAAAACCAACAAAACTCCACCAAAAATTCCCAACTTTTTCTCGCTTGTTTTGTTGTGCATTAAGGAATGAGAGATCTGACACTTGCTGTGATATTTTATAAAATCAGAGTTTGAAAAAAATTTTTTTTTGACAAGTATCAAAGCCCTTGCTTTAAAAATACAGGGATAATAATAATGTATATAATATATAACATATATTAATTGGGATAATTGGCAATAATTGATTAGCAGTTCATGTTTGCTGCTGAAATGATATTTCCAGGGTGAATATTCCAACAGAAATCCCTGTCCTTGGCACATTTCCCACAGACACAGAGGTTCAGGGATTGCAGGTGAGAAAGCTGAGCACTTACATGAGCTTTTCCAGTTTCATTTCTCTTTCCTGATCCTCGATTTTTAATTTATCATAATCTGCACTCAGCTTCTCCTGTTCCAGCTGCAGCTTCTGGTTCATGCTGGAATGTGAGAGGAAAAATCAGCAGAGAGGAAGGGAGGGGAAATCTCCTTGAATAAAATGGGACTGGACTGAGAAAAAGCAAAATTTCTCCACTGAAAAATTCCAGAAATAATGAAGCATAAAGAACCTGAAGAATGTTATTTGAAAGGCTTGGAGAGTTAAGTTCAGTGTTTTTTTCCCTTTGCCTTAAAGTTCATAAACTTTTGTTGGCATCTCCCTGTCTCACTTCCTCATTTCCCTACAATTAATCTTAAATTAATTAAATTTAAGATTCAATCACATTATAAATACAAGAAAAGAAAGCCTAGGTTTTAGAAAAAGGAGAATACAGGAGCAAAACTTTGGCCACGTGATAAATATGGTAAATGAAGGCCTAGGTTTTAGAAAAAAAGGAGAATACGGGAGCAAAACATAATGGAGTCACGTTGGTGTGTCAGGAAAAAATATAAAAATGGGAATGGGAAAACGGGAAGTGGGAAAATGGAAATGGGAAACAAGAAACGGGGAAATGGGGAAATGGGAATGGAAAATGGGAGAATGGGAGAATGGGAGAATGGAGAAATCGAAATGAGAAAATGGGAGAATGGGAAATAGGAAATGGGGAGAATGGGAGAATAGGAAAATGGGAGAATAGGAAAATTGGAGAATAGGAAAATGGGAGAATAGGAAAATGGGAGAATAGGAAAATGGGGAGAATGGGAAAATGGGAGAATGGAACAATGGGAAATGGGAGAACGGAGCTGTTGGTGTGGGGCAGGACTGGCTGCTGTGAGAGGATCCCAAAACCTTCCTGGGGCCGTGTATGGTCAAACTCGATGACCTTAAAGACATTTTCCATCCCAAACAATTCCCTGATCCTTTAAATCCTTTCTGCTCTGAGCTCCTCTCACCCCTCTGACTGCAGGTGCAACACTGCTCTTTTTTTTTTTTTTTTTTTGTAACTCTGTAATTTTATGGCCTTGTTAAAGCTCCCCAATAAAGAATTAGGCCCTGTAATCCACCCTGCAAAATAATTACGGGGTTGGCTGCTGCGTGTAGGGACAGAACCGGCACAGAAACATCAATCAAACATAAAAACCCAACCCCAGCACGGGGAAAGGGGTGCAGAGATGAACCTACTCCCTGATTTCATCGATGATTTTCTGCTTCTCTTCGATTTCATCCCTCAGCCTGCTCAGCTGCTTCTGGTGGGCTTCCCTGTGAGTCTCCATCTGCTGCTCCAGGGCTTTCTGTGAACATCAGAGATGGGAATGAGACACAAATCCGGGGCTGCCTCTCACCCAGCCTCGGGGTTTGAGGGGAAAAGATCAAATCTGTTCAGGAATATCAGAATCTGTGCCTGGAATATCAAAATCTGTGCCTGGAGTATCCAAATCTGTGCCTGGAGTATCCAAATCTGTGCCTGGAATATCAAATCCCTTCTGGAATATCAAAATCTACACCTGGAATATCAAAATCTGTGTCTGGAATATCAAACTCTGTGCCTGGAGTATCAAAATCTGTTCAGGAATATAAAAATCTACACCTGGAATATCAAACTCTGTGCTTGGAGTATCCAAATCTGTGCCTGGAATATCAAATCCCTTCTGGAATATCAAAATCTGTGCCTGGAGTATCAAAATTACACCTGGAATATCAAAATCTACACCTGGAGTATCAAAATCTGTGCCTGGAATATCAAACTCTGTGCCTGGAGTATCAAATCCGTTCTGGAATATCAAAATCTACGCCTGGAGTATCAAAATCAGTGCCTGGAGTATCAAAATCTGTGCCTGGAGTATAAAATTCATGCCTGGAATGTCTAAATCAGTGCCTGGAATATCATATCCATTCTGGAATATCAAAATTTGGTGTCTGGAATATCAAACTCTGTGCCTGGAGTATCAAATACATTCTGGAATAACAAAAACTAGGCCTGGAATATCAAAATCTACACCTGGAATATCAAAATCTACACCTGTGATCAAAATCTGTGCCTGGAATATCAAAATCTGTGCCTGGAATACCAAAATCTACACCTGGAGTATCAAAATCTACACCTGGAATATCAAAATCCATGCCTGGAATACCAAAATCTGTGCCTGGAATATGAAATCCATTCTCAAATATCAAAATCTGTGCCTGGAATATCAAAATCTACACCTGGAGTATCAAAATCTGTTCCTGGGGTATCAAAATCTGTGCCTGGAATATCCTTCTGCAATTACAGAACTCTGGATCTATTCATCCACTTATTTAGTTCATTAAATTCATTAATTCTCACTCATTTTCTTGTAAAAATTAACACGTGAAAAGCCAAAAATCAAGTGTCACAAATGACATGGATTTTATATCAGTCTTCTCTTATTCCCTGTTAATTCACCCAGGAAATACATGCACAACTCTGCCTGGGCCAGAGCAAAACCCAAACCTCTGAGAATTGTTTATCCATAAGCTTTCTACTAAAATTGTTATTAAAATTTAAATTCTGGGATTAAATATGCCTCGAGCAGCAAGAAAAATTCACTGTTTCTTTTCAGATTTTTTAAAAAAAATTTTAGCTTTTTCCTCGAGCTCTAGGGTACAACCCCTTTAATCACTTAATAAACATAATAAAACTGCTTTAATAAACAAAATTCAAACATTCCAAAGGAAGATTCCTCATCAGTTAATAAGTGCTCTGTGCTTTGCAAAACCATACAATTTGTTTTTTGTCCTCTAAAACTCAAACATCCAAAGGAAAGATGTCTCCTTAATCAATAAGCACTCTGTGCTTTGTAAAACAATACAAATTTTGATTTTTTTTGTCCTCCGAAATTCAGAAATTCCAAAGGAAGATGTCTCCTCAGTTTAATAAGCACTCTGTGCTTTGCAAAACGATACCAATTTTTAATTTTTTGTCCTCCAAAATTCAAACATCCAAAGGAAGATGTCTCCTTAATTAATAAAGTGCTTTGTGCTTTGCAAAACAACATGATTTTGATTTTTTGTCCTCCAAAATTCAAACATTCCAAAGGAAGATTCCTCATCAGTTAATAAGTGCTCTGTGCTTTGCAAAACTATACCAATTTGTTTTTTGTCCTCTAAAATTCAAACATGCAAAGGAAAATGTCTCCCTAATTAATAAGCGCTTTGGGCTTTGCAAAGCAACAGGAGTTTTGATTTTTTTGTCCTCCAAAATTCAAACATTCCAAAGGAAGATGTCTCCTTAATTAATAAGCACTCTGTGCTTTGCAAAATGATACTAATTTTTAATTTTCATCCTCCAAAATTCAAACATTCTAAAAGGAAGATGTCTCCTTAATTAATAAGTGCTTTGTGCTTTGCAAAACAACACGAATTTTCATTTTTTTTGTCCTCCAAAATTCAAACATTCCAAAGGAAGATGTCTCCCTAATTAATAAGCGCTTTGTGCTTTGCAAAGCAACACAAATTTTGATATTTTTTTTGCCCTCCAAATATAAGATTCCTTCACTCAAACTCTTCTCCCCTTTCCCAAACCCTTTCTAAAACACCCCTGGCCCGTCATCTATCCCAAATCCCGAGGGAGTCTCCCGCAGTTCCCAGAGCAGGAGAAGCTGTTGGTTCCATATTTATGAGCAGTTTCCACCCCGTGTGCTCAGTTGGCAGATGTGAACGGGGTGCTGGAGAGGAGTTCACCATGGCCCGTCCGTACATCAGCAGAATGAAATCGGAGGTGATGCGCTGGTGAACCGCAGCAAGCAGCTGGAGAGCGCCCAGCTGGACTCCAACAGGAAAATGAACCGCAGCGAGAGGGAGCTGGCAGCGTGCCAGCTGCTCATCTCCCAGGTGGGCATCTCTGCCAGCTTTGGGGACCATCCCAGGCTCGATGCCCCTCTGCCAGCTTTGGGGGCCATCCCAGGTCGATGCCCTCTGTCAGCTTTGGGGGCCATCCCAGGCTCAATCCTTGTCAGCTTTGGGGACCATCCCAGGCTGAATCCCATGGCTCTGCACCTCTGCAGTTTGGGGCCATCCAGCTCAATCCCTCTGCAGCTTGGGACCATCCAGGCTGAATCCCCATGGCTGCTGCACCCTCTGCCAGTTTGGGGACCATCCCAGCTCAATCCTCTCTGCACTTTAGGCCACCAGGCTCAATCCCCCTCTGCCAGCTTTGGGGACCATCCCATCCTCAATCCCCTCTGCCAGCTTTGTCCATCCCAGGTTCAATCCCTCTCTGCCAGACTTTGGGGACCATCCCAGGCTCATCCCCCTCTGCCAGCTTTGGGGACATCCCAGGCTCAATCCCTCTCTGTCAGCTTTGGGGACCATCCAGGCTCAATCCCCTCTGCCAGCTTTGGGGAACATCCCAGGCTCAATCCCTCTCTGTCAGCTTTGGGGACCATCCCATTCTAATCCCCCTCTGCCAGCTTTGGGGACCATCCCAGGCTCAATCCCCCTCTGCAGCTTTGGGGAACATCCCAGCTCAATCCCTCTCTGCCAGCTTTGGACCATCCCAGGCTCAATTCCCCTCTGCCAGCTTTGGGGACCATCCCATCCTCAATCCCCCTCTTGCCACTTTGGGGCCATCCCAGGCTCAATCCCCCTCTGCCAGCTTTGGGACCATCCCAGGCTAATCCCATGCTGTGCACCCTCTGCCAGTTTTGGGGACCATCCCAGGCTCAATCCCTCTCTGCCAGCTTTGGGGACCATCCCAGGCTGAATCCCATGCTCGCACCCTCTGCCAGCTTTGGGCCACCCTCCTCAATCCCTCTGCCAGCTTTGGGGCCATCCAGGCTAATCCCCATGGCTGCTGCACCTCTGCCAGCTTTGGGGGCCATCCCATCCTCAATCCCTCTCTGCCACCTTTAGGGGCCATCCCAGGCTCAATCCCCCTCTGCCAGCTTTGGGGCCATCCCAGGCTCAATCCCCTCTGTCACTTTGGGGACCATCCCAGCCTCAATCCCCCTCTGCCAGCTTTGGGGACCATCCCAGGCTCAATCCCTCTCTGCCAGCTTTGGGGACCATCCCAGCCTCAATCCCCCTCTGCCAGCTTTGGGGACCATCCCAGGCTCAATCCCTCCTGCCAGCTTTGGGGACCATCCCAGCTCAATCCCTCTCTGCCAGCTTTGGGGCCATCCCACTCAATCCCCCTCTGCCACTTTGGGGACCATCCCAGGCTCAATCCCCATGGAATTGGGGTACCAGGAGGGAGGGCACGGCCCTGGCTCTGCTCTTTGCTCTCCCTCCTCTGGTTCCTCCCCTTCGGTGTTCAGGTCAAAATTTGTGCGCTGAAATTCCTCCCTGGAGCGGTTTCCTCACCATGGGCTTGTGTGTTGGGTCACTTTTAAAGATCACTGATGGTATTTTTCACCAAAATCATTTGGGATCTCCCTGGATCCCCTCTATTGGAAAACAATAGAATAAAAAAATAATGTGGAAAACTCTCTGGGATAGAAATCCAGGTGGTGGGAGGGGTTCTGAGTGACTTTTGGGTGTGGAGAGGCTCTGAGAGCTCTGCCACCTTCCCCTGTTCAGATATTGACATGGGAAGGGAAGGACAGGATCCAATTCCCTGTATTTTATTCCCAAACAAACTCAGAGCAGGGAGAGCCTCTTGTCCTGCAGCAGGGAGTTTTTAACGATTTCTCCAAGCATCACCTCTGGATATTTTTCCCACTTTTCCTCCTTTATGGGGACAGTTTTCTCCAAGCATCACCTCTGGGTATTTTTTCCATTTTTCCTCCTTTATGGGGGCAGTTTTTCCTGAATTTCTGGACATAGCCATGCGCTCCCACCTCACTGTTTTTTTTTTTTTTTGTCTTTCAAGCACGAAGCAAAGATCAAATCCCTGACGGATTACATGCAGACATGGAGCAGAAGAGGAGGCAGCTGGAGGATCCCAGGATTCCCTCAATGAGGAGCTGGCCAAGCTACGAGCTCAAGGTACAACTTTGAGTCTCCTGAGTTTAATTTTTTTTACCACCTGTATCTTAGAAGGCTCAATTTTGTGTTTAATGATGGAAAAAATGATTAAAACCTCACAAAAATATTTCCCCAAACAGCACAATTTAGCAATCTTGGTAAATATTCTGCAAATTTTGGATAAGAATTGATCTAAATTTCACTTCTTCCTCTGGCAAATTCCCTTTTTCCCTGTGATGTTCCCAAATTTTGTTTTTCCCAGCTGATTTCATTTCCAGGATTGCTCCGTTTTCCCCTCCCAATTTAATTTGGGAAATGTGCAGGTATCAAAAGCAGCTCTTGTAGCTTTGCTAAGCTCCTGATTTATGTAAATTCATAAATTTACAGCCTTAAAATCACTCTGGATTCCTGCACAAGGAATTTTCCCTGACTGAGGGGGCAGCAGATGCTTTTATTTTTTATAATTTCTTGGATTTTCAGGACAAAATCTTTTTCCCACCTTCTGATTTTCCTACCCCATTGCCAAGAAATGCCCTGAGGCACCGTTTCCCCAGAATTGTGGGGTTGTAACCCCACAGGGACAGGTTGGAAATGTCTGGATGTCAAACACGCTGGAATTGTGGGGTTAATTCCCAATTTTTTCCGCCTCTGAACAGAAAAAATGCACGAGGTGAGCTTCAAGGACAAGGAGAAGGAGCACCTGACACGGCTGCAGGATGCAGAGGAGATGAAGGTACCCTGGCAAATTGGGAATTTGGAGGGATTTTCTTGGTGAGGTTGTTTTTTGGGGTGGAAATGGGAAATTTCCATTTTGTCTTCTTGGTCATGTGGCCAAAATTGCATCGACTCCTCTGAGTTACACTGATTTTCTGCTGTTCTCCACTGAAATTCAATTTGCTCAGCAGTCAATGAGGCTGCTGGGATTAATATCATTGAGATATTAAATCTGATTAAAAATGAGGTTACTTCCCCAAAGTTTGGCTGGAATTCTGCTGAAGTCCTGGAAATAATAATGAAATATAAACCTCTTTTCTGGTATTTTTACAATGCCAACAAATTTTTGCAATAAATTGCTCTGATGAATAATAAATCAAATAAACTCAATAAATTGAGTTGCTCTGATGGGGTCACAAATTGCAGACAAGGAAAACCACAATTTTACAGGGATAGAAATAGAGGATCATAGGCTGCAAAACTTTTCCTCCTTTATAAAAATTTAAAGTGAATTAAAGCAGTTGTAAAGTG
>VKON01000128.1:747459-768428 GCA_009741485.1 Malurus cyaneus samueli
TCCCAAATGATTTTGGTGAAAAATACCATCAGTGATTTTTTAAAGTGACCCAACACACAAACCCACGGTGAGGAAACCGCTCCCGAGAGGAATTTCAGCGCACAAATTTTGACCTGAACACCGAAGGGGAGGAACCAGAGGAGGGAGAGCAAAGAGCAGAGCCAGCGCCGTGCCTCCTCTCCTGGCCTACCCCAATTCCATGGGATTGAGCCTGGGATGGCCCCCAAAGTTGGCAGAGGGGGATTGAGGATGGATGGCCCCCAAAGCTGGCAGAGGGGATTAAGAGGGATGGTCCCCAAAGCTGGCAGAGGGGATTGAGCCTGGGATGGTCCCCAAAGCTGACAGAGGGGATTGAGCCGGGATGGTCCCCAAAGCTGGCAGAGAGGGATTGAGCCTGGGATGGTCCCCAAAGCTGGCAGAGGGGGATTGAACTGGGATGGCCCCCAAAGTGGCAGAGGGGGATTGAGCCTGGGATGGTCCCAAAGCTGACAGAGGGTGCGCACCGAGGGATTGAGCCTGGGATGGCCCCAAAAGTTGACAGAGGGGGATTGAGCCTGGGATGGCCCCAAAGCTGGCAGAGGGGAATTGAGGATGGGATGGCTCCCAAAGCTGGCAGAGGGGATTGAGCCTGGGATGGCCCCAAAGCTGGCAGAGGGGGATTGAGCCTGGGATGGTCCCAAAAAGCCGACAGAGGGTGCAGCACCGAGGGATTGAGCCTGGGATGGCCCCAAAAGTTGACAGAGGGGGATTGAGCCTGGGATGGCCCCAAAGCTGGCAGAGGGGATTGAGCCTGGGATGGTCCCCAAAGCTGGCGAGGGAGATTGAACCTGGGAGGGACCCACATAGAGCTTGTGGAGGACAAAAAAAATCAAAATTTGTATTGTTTTACAAAGCACAGAGTGCTTATTGATTAAGGAGACATCTTCCTTTGGATGTTTGAGTTTTAGAGGACAAAAAACAAATTGGTATGGTTTTGCAAAGCACAGAGCACTTATTAACTGATGAGGAATCTTCCTTTGGAATGTTTGAATTTTGGAGGATAAAAAAAAGCAAAATTCCTATTGCTCTGCAAAGCACAGAGCGCTTATTGATTAAGGAGACGTATTCCTTTGGGTTTTTTAATTTTGGAGGGCAAAAAAATAAAAATTGTTATCATTTTGCAAAGCAAAAAGGGACAGGGAAAACGTGCTGATCTCCTCCCAAAAATCCTGACAAACGAGACCTTTCCAAAACTCTGTCTGCTCTGAAATTAGCCTCACTTGGAGGAGATGCTAATTGCCAACAAATCCGAAATTATTCTGCTAAATGCTCCTCGGCCTGGCCTTGTTTCCACTGACAGCTGTCCCCTGAAGTGCTGACATCTCAGTTCCTACAAAAAAACTTGGAGCAAACGGCCTCTGCCTCCATTTGCAAAATTCCCTCTCCAGTCCCTGCTCCTGCGGCCACCAGAGGCTGCTGTGACATCTCCAAAGGAGCACAGGGACAGTAGGGATCGTGTCCTCTGCAGCAGGACATCAACAAAATTAAATTAAAAGTAAAAAAAATACAAAAATTTTCATACATCTCAAAGTGACTCATCCAGATTTAACCACTGCTGTGGTTTTAAATGGACAAAGATGGTCTGAATGCCACCACGGAGATTTTCCAGGATGGAAAGTTTCCATTGTTGCCATTTTGTAATGACCAGACAAAGATTTTCTCTAAAATCAGCATTTTGTCCTACAAATTGGGCAAAGTGAGCGGCCACCTCCTCTAGTGTGCCCCCAAAACCAAGAGCCACACGTCTCAAAGCAGCGATGACCAAAAATTGCATCAATTCAAATCAAAAATTGGCCACCCCAGAAGCCAAATCTCAGCAATGAAACTTATTCAAATTCTGGCAATTCTGAGTGATGCCAGCTACGGGAGGAGTTGGGCTACGTGTGTATTGTTTTAGGGGAAATTTGGATCCCTCAAATGGGATCCAGCCCCAAAAACTGAGCTGGGAATAACTGTGGGAACTGGGAGATTCTGCTGGGCAGCCAAAACTCTGCAGGATTGACACAAAACATCCTGGGAGAAGGATCCACACATTCCACACCTATGATGGTCGAGGGTTGGGAGAGCTGGGAATGTTCCCTGGAGAAGGGAAAGGATCCAGGGAGAGCTCAGAGCCCTTTTGGGGCCTGAAGGGCTCCGGAGAGCTGGAGAGGGACTGGGCACAAGGATGAGAGGGACAGGAGCCAGGGAATGGGTCAACTGCCAGAGGGCAGGATGGTGGGATATTGGGAATTGGGAATTGTTCCTGGGAGGGCTGGGATGGAATTCCACCCCTGGATCCCTGGGAATGTCCAGGACATTGGGGTTTGGAGCACCTGGGACAGTGGGACTGCCCCTGGAGCCAGATGAGCTCAAAACCCCCTCAAACCCAAACCCTCCCAGGATTCCCCAAATTCCTACAGCGTTTTCTGGCAGAAACCCCAACCCCACTCACAGTTTTGACGTCGTTGGTGCCGATGATGCCCCCGATCTCGCCCAGGTCCTTGAGCAGCAGGTTGAGGATTTCCGTGGCTCTTTTCTTCTGGTGGTTACTGAGCTCCTGCAGCTGACCCAGCTCCCTCTGCGTGGCCGTCAGGGCACTCTGGGAACGTTTAAAACCAGGAATTACCCTCCTTTCTATGGGATGGGCACATTTGGGGTGGGATTTCATGGCGGGATTTTGATATGGGACTTTGAGGCGGGAGATTTCAATGTGGGATTTTGGAGCAGGAGATTTTGATACAGGATTTTGAGGCAGGATTTTTATATAGGACTTCTGGCTATAGGATTTTGAGGTGTAATTTTGGTATGGGATTTTGGTATGGGATTTTGAGGGGGGAGATTTCGATGTGTGATTTTGGGGCGGGAGATTTTGATACAGGATTTTCAGGTAGGATTTTGATATAGGATTTCATATGGATTGGTATGATTTTGGATGGGATTTTGGAGGAGATTTTGGTAGGGATTTTGAGGCGGGAGATTTCAATGTGGGATTTTGGGGTGGAGATTTTGATACAGGATTTTCAGGTAGGATTTTGATATAGGATTTCTAGATATAGGATTTTGAGGTGGGATTTTGATATAGGATTTCAATATGGGATTTTGGTATGGGATTTTGAGGCAGGAGACTTCAATGTGGGATTTTGGGGTGGGAGATTTTGAAACAGGATTTTGATATAGCATTTCTAGGTATAGGATTTTGAGGTGGGATTTTGATATAGGATTTTGGTATGGGATTTTGGTATGGGATTTTGAGGGGGGAGATTTCGATGTGGGATTTTGGGGCAGGAGATTTTGATACAGGATTTTGAGGCAGGATTTTGATACAGGATTTCTAGGTGTAGGATTGGAGGTGGGATTTTGATATGGGATTTTGGTATAGGATTTTGAGGTGGGATTGTGATATGGGATTTTTGAGGTGGGATTTTGATATAGGATTTTGAGGTGGGATTTTGAGGTTGGATTTTGATATAGGGTTTTGGTATAGGATTTTGAGACGGGATTCTGGGGTGGAAGATTTTGATTCAGGATTTTGGTATAAAATTTTGAGGCGAGATTTCAATGCAGGATTTCGAGGTGGGATTTTGAGGCGGGATTTTGATATAGGATTTTGGAGGGATTTTGAGCGGGATTCTGAGGTGGAAGAGTTTGATAAAGGATTTTGAGGTGGGATTTTGAGGCAGGAGATTTTGATATAGGATTTTGATTCAGGATTTCGGTATAGGATTTTGGTATAAAATTTTGAGGCGAGATTTCAATGCAGGATTTCGAGGTGGATTGAATAGGATTTTGAGGTGGGATTTGATATGGGATTTTTGAGGATGGGATTTTGATATAGGATTTTGAGGCGGGATTTTGAGACGGGATTTTGATATAGGATTCCGAGGTGGGATCCCGAGGTGGGATTTTCATGCTGGATTTTGATATTAGGATTTTGACATGGGAATTTGATGCAGGATTTTTATATAGGATTTTGATATAGGATTCTGATGCGCGATTTTCCTCGTCCCGTTGGCACAATGCACTGACACATCCATCCCCACCTTGCCATAATCCACTTTCACAACTCGCCTGCCACCAAAGGCTACTTTGGATCTATTAAACTCAACAAATCCGCTCAAGATTCGATTTGCATAAGACATCAAAGGAGGTTAATCACGGCCAAATAGGTGCGGAGGGATAGAAAATTCAATTTTTGCCCATGGATTTGGTGCTAATCTGTTTTAGTGAGGGAGATAACGAAGTGTTTAATGAAACAGAGCTGTTAACAGCAGCTCCTTAATTTGGTGAAATGAATGAGGGGGAAAAGGATGTGTTCAATCTTGATTTTCCTCAGATCACTGGTTTTCCTTTTAAGATCCTAAAAAAGCCGATTAATTTTTTTCTGATTCCCTCCTCGAGATCCCCCTGAACAATCTCTGGGGACCCACAAAACTCTGCCATGTGCACGAGGCAGATTTTCCCAGCTTTCTTGGCAAAATATGGGTTTTCAACACCCCAAACACCAAACGGCCACTTCTCACCGCCAGCTCCTTCCTGCCAGAGCCACAATCTGCCATGAACAGAGCAGCTCCTGAATTCACTGAATTTCAGTGTTAATTTGGGTGGTTAATTAGGGCTCCTTAATGAAGGACCCACCTGCACTTTGGGCCGTGCTTCGACAACGCAAACCGAAGGGGATGAATTTCTATTTTCCTTAAAATACTAAAACACGGCAAKCAGCCAGAATTATTAACTCCCAGCCCCTCTCCACAGCCAAAAGTCCCTGCTGCTCACTCAGAACCCCTCCTACCCCTGGATTTCTACCCCACAAAGTTTCCCACATTATTTTTTTTATCCCTGGCAGCGCACCAAGAGAGCAGATATAAGGTTTGGCTGGTGAAAAACCCCATCAGTGATGGTATTTCCCTGGTGACCCCAATTTTCTTTTCTTGGTAACTCCAATTTTCTTTCCCTGGCGACTCCAATTTTCTTTTCCTGGTGACTCCAATTTTCTTTCCCTGTTGACCCAAATTTTCTTTCCCTTGGTAACTCCAATTTTCTTTCCCTGTTAACTCCAATTTTCTTTCCCTGGCGACTCCAATTTTCTTTCCCTGGTGACTCCAATTTTCTTTCCCTGGCGACTCCAATTTTCTTTCCCTGGTAACTCCAATTTTCTTTTCCTGGCGACCCCAATTTTCTTTGCCTGGCGACTCCAATTTTCTTTGCCTGGCGACTCCAATTTCCTTTCCCTGGTAACTCCAATTGCGACCGGGATGAGAGGAGCACACCAGAAGTTTTTTGGGAATTTTTAGAAGAGAACCAACACCGTGCCCGAGCTGCTCTTACGCTTTTCTGCGCCAGTTCATCCGCCAGCTGCTCGTTGGTTCTTGTTTTGTCCTCCACCTCCTGTGATTTCTGGTCGTAATTTACTGCCAGCTCCTCCAGGGCTTGCAGCACCTCTTTCACTTCATCCTTGGCTGCTTCATTCTCGAATCTGCAGCCGGGTCAGCTCCTCCTGGATCTTCTCGTAATCTCTCCTCGTGGAGGCCAAAAGCTGCAGAGAAAGAGATGAGAGGATTTTAATGACCCTAAAATGTCAAAAACAGCATGGAAATGGGCAAAAATGGGAAAAAATGGGCAAAAAATGGGCAAAAATGGAATGGGCAAAGGTTGAAGAAGGGTGAGAGAAATTCTGAAAAGCAGCAACAGCTCAGCAAAACGATTTGGAGGAGAGCACAAAAAAAAAAAAAAAAGCTCTGAACTTCAACAAGAAAAATCTCATTTAAATCCTATTAAAGCTCGAGTCTGAGGCACAGAAACTCATTTGAAGCAGCATCAGAGCTCCAAAGGGTTTTCTGCCCTCAATCCGGTGCTGCAGCTCGGACTGAAAACACCACAAAGTCAAACATTTCAACATTTCAGGGCTTTGAACTGAGCCAAAGGGAAAAAAGGGCTCTGTGAGATGTTGGGGTTTGCAGGAATATTTTGAGAAGCGATCCCGAGGTGATAATTCCCCGTTATCACCCAAAGGGTGATGCTGAAGATTAGCTGCTCCTGTTTGCTGAAGGAAAAATATAAATTTTGGGAGAAAATATTGACTTCACACACTCACACACAGCAGGAAGAGTTTCTGAGCTGGAAAATGATTAAATCTCTTTTTTCTCTGCTGAGCTTTGGATGAAAAGCCATAATTTTTTACAGAAAACTTCTAATTTTCAGTGCTGAAATCTCAGCCTCTCTCTCAGAAGTTCAAGAAGTTACTGGTTTAGTCCTGTCCCTTGCCCTTGACCCTAAAATCCTGAAAATTCATTGAAAATTCAGCTGTGGTGTCCCCACCCCTGCACCACAGAACGAGGAAAAAATTAATAAAAACGACACCAATTTATTGCTAATCCTGTGCTTGCGAAAAAAATTACAAAATGAGGGGCTTGACACGCTGTAAAACCATAAAAAAGGGAATTACAGAGGATAAAAGCAGCGTGGGGGATATGAGAGGGCTTCTTGCTCATCCTGACAGCAAAGTCTGGGCTTTCATTCACAGAATTCCCTCCTTCCCGAGAAATGTGGATTATGGAACAAATATGGATTACGGAACAAATATGGATTAGTCTGATATTGCAGACAGGGGAATAAAACCTTCCCAGCTGAAGGATTTGGGATGGATTTCTGCTGAGCTGTCCACCAAAAGCTGAGACCCAGCAGGGTGGAAAACCTCTCCACCAGACAACCCAAAAAAAAGAGAATGGCACTGAAATTTTTTTTTTTTTTTTTAATTTTGGCTCATGGGAAATAGGGAAGCAGCTCTGGAGGCTGGCACAGACCCAGGGAGGATCCAGATCTGAGGGGATTTTATCTCCCTGGAAATGCTGCAGCCTCACATTATGGAAAAAAAAAACGATGAGATGTAAATATTGGACCAACAAAACAGCTTTACGTGGCATTTACCACCCCAAACTAAACACAGATGGAATTATTATCGACATTTCCTTTGGAAATTCTCCGGGTGAGCATCACTGGGGCTTCAAGGAGTCAAACAAAGAGGTTTCTGCTGATTTTATGGGAAAAAGAAAATACCCCAAAAGTCACTGAAAACCCATTAAAATGAGCTGTAAATAAAGGGAAAGGCTGACTGCAGGATTGCTCCAATGGGATGATATCCAGAATCCCCCAAATTCCACTTAAATAGCAGCCAGGGGTGAAAAGTCACAAAAACCAAAATCAGCTTGACGAAGGTATCATAACCTGCTGGGTTAATTAGGCAGGGAAAAGGACTGGTTAATTAGGGGGGAGCAGAGTTTATTAGGGGGGATTTGGGAAAAAAATAACCCAAAAGTCGCTGAAAACCCATTAAAATGAGCTGCAAATAAAGGGAAAGGACCTTGACTGCAGGATTTGCTCCATTGGGATGGAATATCCAGAATCCCAAATTCCCCATTAAATAGCAGCAGGGTAAAAGTCAGCAAACCCAATCGTGACTGAAGTTAATATGTGGAATAGGAGGGAAGATAATTAGGGGGAGCAAGTTAATAGGGGGATTTTATGGGAAAAAAATAACCCAAAAGTCGCTGAAAACCCATTAAAATGAGCTGCAAATAAAGGGAAAGGACTTTGACTGCAGGATTTGCTCCATGTAGGGATGGAATATCCAGAATCCCCCAAATTCCCATATAATAGCAGAGGGTAAGTTAAACACCAAATCAGCCTGATCTGCCTTCCCTGTAGTCCATGGAAACCTCAACAGGCACAGACACCTCGAAAAGCACCAAAAAAATGCTTTTTTGGGATGAAAAATCCTGGCCCCACTCCCACCTTGGAGCTCCAGCATCATTCCCAGCAGGATGGATTTATTTTTACAAGGAATTTTATCAAGGCTTAATGAGAATATTACAAAATTTTAAAATTTTAACCCAACTGACACCTTTTCCAACTGGAATTTCACCTGGGACAGAACCATTCAACAGAGGGCTCAGCAGCAAAATGCAAAGAGATTTTTGAGATGAATTAATTATTTTAATTTCTTACCTCCTCCTGATCCAACATTTGCTGCTTTAATTTCTCAGCCAGCTGGCTCTGTTGGTTGATCTCATCATCTCGCAGACAAAAAAAAAAGAGTGGAGATTTTAATTTCTATTCACAGCTCTCCTCTGATCACTTTTTATTTCCCCTTTCTCCAAAAGAAGTTTCTCCAATAGAAGTTTTTAAAATAAATTTCTCCTAAAGAAGAATTTTTTAATTAATTCAGGCACGTTGGAGTGATACGAGAGAAGAGAAAATTAAAAAAATATTTTTTTATCACAGAGCTCTGCAGTAAAAGCTTTCAGCAGCACATAAATTATAATATTTTGGGTTTGGAATTCCTGTATTTGGGATCAAATTTCTTCTCATTTCCTACAGTGCTGTGCTAAATTCTGCTCCCGTGTTTTCTAGAGGGCCAGAATAATCAGATTTGCTATTTTTGATGAGGAAAATGAAAGAATAAATGGATTTTTTTTTCCCTTTTCCTAATCAATGTGTAAAAGCTGGAGATTGAGGATTCAGTAAGAGAAAATCTGTGATTTCTTCCAGAAAATTTCTTCTTTTCAGTGCCAGACTGTGCAGGGAGAGCTCGTGCACACCAAAATTAAAAATTGAACACCACAATCCCTCTGTACCCAAACCCAGCCAAATTCCAATATTAACAGGCAAGGACACTGGGATTTTTTTGCTATTTTCCTGCTAATTAACATAGTAATATTAACAATAATAATAGCAATAATAAAATGATGATGAAGATGAATAATGAATAATAATAAATAATAATAAAACACCAATTATAAAATAATAAACACAGCCCCTTGGCTGTGTTTGCATCTCCAACACCACGAACTAAAAGTGATTAATTTATATTTTCCTTCCAATTCCAATAAATGGCAAACAGCTGGAATTTTAAGAAACACCACCCTTTTTTTCCTATCCTTGACCATTCTGAGTTTGCCGAGGGATTCTACAGAAAATCCCTCGAGGAAAGGAAAAAACTTTCAAATCAAAGGGAAAATCTGATTTCCTGTAGAGCACCCCCAAACTCTGCCCGCATTGGGAAATGGGTCACCACCATCTGGTTTTACACAAATTTCCCAACATTTTCCAGCTCACAACACTGGAAAAACACAAAAAAAACCCAATTTTGGCATCATTTCCCGTGGAGAATTGAAAAATCCCCACCTTGTCGTCGAGCTGGCGGTACAGACTGGCGATCTCCTGCTCGTATTTGTGCTTCTCCTCGGCCGAGATGGCGCCCACGGCGGGGCCGATGTTGTCGATGATCGGGGTGTTATCGAAGGGCTCCAGGTTCTTCTGCTCCTTGGCGCTGATCTGCTCGTCCTCGGGCACGGCTTCTCCTGTGGGATCGAGGGATTAATGCCTTGAATGGGGTTTGGGGTGTTCCCATGGCTGGGGGGCACAGCCAGAGGCGCAAAGGGCACGCCCAGGAATGGGGTGGATGCTCTGCGGGGCTGGGAGCGCAAATTCCATGGGTTCAGCGGCTTTGGAGGCCTTTTCCAAACTAATTCTTTAATTTGCATTTCAATAAAAATTTAATTGGTGTTTCAGTAAAATTTTCATTTTATGTCCAATGAAATGAATTTTCAATAAAAATTCTTTCATTTCTATTTCAACACCAATTTGTTCATTTCTATTTCATATCAATTCTTTCATTTCTATCTCTATATCAATTCTTTCATTTATCTCTATATCAATTCTTTCATTTCTATCTCTATATCAATTCTTTCATTTCTATTTCTATATCAATTCTTTCATTTCTATTTCTATATCAATTCTTTCATTTCTATTTCAATTAAAATTCTTTCATTTCTATTTCAATAACAATTCTTTCATTTCTATTTCAATGAAAATTCTTCCATTTCTATTTCAATACCAATTCTTTCATTTCTATTTCAATGAAAATTCTTCCATTTCTATTTCAATATCAATTCTTTCATTTCTATTTCAATGAAAATTCTTTCATTTCTATTTCAATACCAATTCTTTCATTTCTATTTCTATATCAATTCTTTCATTTCTATTTCAATAATTTTTCATTTCTATTTCAATAACAATTGCAATTCGAAGGGCTCCAGGCTCTTCTGCTCCTTGGCGCTGATCTGCTTTCCTCAGGGCACGGCTTCTCCTGTGGGATCGAGGGGTGAATGCCCCAAATGGGATTTGGGGTGTTCCCATGGCACAGAGGGGAGGGGTGGGGTTGGTGCTATGTGGGGCTGGGAGTGAAAATTCCATAGGTTCAGCGGCCTTGGAGCATTTTCCAAACTAATTCTTTAATTTGTATTTCAATAAAAATTGTTAAATTGGTGTTTCAGTAAAAGTCTCATTTCTAGAATATACAACTGAATTTTCAATAACATTTACATCTATTTTCAATAAAATTATTCTTTCATTTCAATATATTCTATATTAATTAAATTCTTTCATTTCTATTTCTATATCAATTTCTATATCAATTCTTTCATTCCTATCTCTATATCAATTCTTTCATTCCTATCTCTATATCAATTCTTTCATTTCTATCTCAGTACCAATTCTTTCATTTCTATCCCAATGAAAATTCTTCCATTTCAATATCAATTCTTCCATTTCAATTTCAATTTCAATTCTTCCATTTCAATTTCTATATCAATTCTTCCATTTCAATTTCTATATCAATTCTTTCATTTCTATTTCAATAACAATGAATGAAGGCTCCAGGCTTTCTGCTCCTTGGCGTGATCGCTCTTCAGGGCGCTTTCCTGTTTGGACAGAGGTGAATTCCCATGGGTTTGGTATTCCCATGGACAGAGGGATGGAGGGACGCCCAGAATGGGTATGATCCATGGGGCAGGAAGCGCAAATTCCATGGGTTCTGTGGCCTTGGAGGCCTTTTCCAAACTAATTCTTTCATTTGTATTTCAATAAAAATTCTTTCTTCCTATTTTAGTAAAAATTATTTCATTTTTATTTCAATAGAAATTTAATTTGTGTTTCAGTAAAAAGTCTTCCATTTCTATGTCAATTACAATTGAATTGTCAACACCAATTCTTCCATTTCTATCTCAACACCAATTCTTCCATTTCTATCTCATCACCAATTCTTTCATTTCTATTTCAATTAAAATTCTTTCATTTCTATTTCAATTAAAATTCTTTCATTCCTATTTCAATTAAAATTCTTTCATTCTATTTCAAAACAACTTAATTTGTGTTCATTTTTTTCTATTTCGTGGTATGTTACTGACTCTATGAATTGATTTCCTTATGCCCTTAGATTTTCAGTTCCTGGTTTCCTATGCGAATGGGGTTTTTTATTAAGGCTGCTGGTTTTATTCTCACTTTTCTATTATTATCAATTCTTATTATGAACTGTGAGTTCCGACTGGATGAGCTCAGAATTAGCGATGACACACAATTAATTTAAATTTCAAGCAAAATTTTAATTAATTTTAAAATTTTTTTTAAATTTAATTAATTTTAATTTTAGGCACTACTTAAAAACACTTCCCAGCTCCCAAATTTTGGGCACCTACCGTTCCTCCACCGGTTGAGCTCCAGCTCCAGGTGTTGGATGACGTTTTTCAAACTTTTATTTTTGTCTTTTTCCTTCTCGTATTTCTTCTTCCACTCCTCTGCCGTCAGCTCCAGGTTCACCGACACCGTGTTCTTGATGGTCTTGGCCCTGCCCAACAAAACCCGGCTCAGCTGGGCTGGGATTAACTCGGGAGCATGGCCAGGGGTGGGGATTTACGCAGTGGGAAGGGAAATTAATGGGGAAATATCCTGGGGAAATCAGGGATTGCTGGGGAAATTGGGGATTCTTGGGAAAATCAGGGATTCTTGGGGAAATTGGGCATTCTTGGGGAATCGGGGATTCCTGGGAAATCAGGAATTCCTGGGGAAATTTGGGATTCTTGCGGAATCCTGAACCCAGGGATGGATCCTGACCCCAGTGATGGATCCTGACCCAAGGAGGATCCTAATCTGGGATGGATCGAACCAGTGGGAACCCAATCCCAGTAGGACTGAGCCCGATCGAAATGGGACTGAGACCCATCCCAGTGGGACTCAATCTCATCCCAGTGGGACCCAGCCTAATCGTGGGATTGAACCCATCCCATGGGGTTGAACCGACCAAGGACTGGCCCATCCCGTGGACTGAGCCCAATCCCACAGGGACTCAGCCTGATCCCGGTGGGACCCAGCCCAACTCCAGTGGAACTGAGCCCAATCTTGGGACTCAGCCCCATCCTTTTGGCACCCAGCCTGTTTTGGGGACCCAGCCCCATCCTTTTGGGACCCAGCCCAATTTTGGGACCCAGCCCCATCCCTTTGGGACCCAGCCCGATCCGAATGGGACCCAGCCCGAACCCAGTGGGACCCAGCCCAATTTTGGGACTCAGCCCCATCCCTTTGGAACCCAGATGGATTTTGGGACCCAACCCAATTTTGGGACCCAGTCACCCTTGACCACTGTTTTGGGACTCAGCCCCATCCCTTTGGGACCCTGTGGGATTTCAGGACTCAGCCCCATTCCTTGACCTGTGTTCGGCTGAGCCCATCTTTGGACCCACCATCCTTTTGGGACCCGATTTGGACTGCAGCCCCATCCTTTGGGACCCTGTGGGATTTGGACTCAGCCCCATCCCTTTGGGATCCTGTGGGTTTTCGGGACTCACCGCTGCCCAAACATCAGCGTGGATTTGGTCTCGGCCTCGTTGAACACGGAGGGCGAGCAGCAGATGACGATGGTGGTCCTGCAGTTGCCCCCCAGGGAATCCTGGAGGATCCGGGTCATTTTGCTGTCTCGGTAGGGAACATGGGTTTTCTAAGCCAAATACGAGGAAAAGACAAAAAAAAATCATTTTAAATTTGAGAGAGAACGTGAGCCGCAGTGAGAGCAGGAGCGGATTCTGAGGAGGAATTGCTCAGCGACATCACCGAGAATCAATTCCTCACTCTTGGCAGAGCACACACGAAGTGTCCCCAGTGTGGGGCTGCTCAGCCCCTATTTCCTGCCCCCAGAACGAGAGCTGTCAGATCCCCTTTCCCCTGGACAGCCCAGGAAGAGCGAAAAAAACCCCAAAACCCGCTCCTCACCCCAAAACCAGCCCTACTCACGGTTCCCTCAGCCAGCGCTGAGATGACGTTGCCCAGGGCTGACAGGGATTTGTTGATGTTTTTGGCTTCATCCAGAACGGCCCCCTCGGCTCCGGTTTTGCTGACCTGGGACAGAGCGGGACAGTCGGGATCGGCCGGGGTCACGCGGAGCCCACAGCCCTGAGAGGCGCCCTAAAGATCATCCTGGGGGAAAAAAACATCCTGGGGGGATAAAACCTTCCTGGGGGGAAAAAGCCACTTTGGGGAGAATCGAAAGAGGGAAAAGACATCCTGGGGGGAAAAGCCCATCCTGGGGGAAAAAATCGCTCCCGGCGGGAACAAAACACACCTGGGGGAGAATCCTAAAGATAATCCTGGGGGAAAAAATCCTCTTTGGGGATAAAAACCGCTCCTGGGGGAACAAAACTCACCTTGGGGAGAAAAACTTCTCCAGGGGAGAATCCTAAAAATAACCCTGGGAGAAAAAACCCTCTTGGGGGGAAAAAACCGCTCCTGGGGGAACAAAACCCTCCTGGGGGAGAATCCTAAAGATAATCCTGGGGGAAAAACAACCATCCTGAGGGAAAAGCCCTCCTGAGGGGAAAAACCTAAAGATAATCCTGGAGGAGCAAAACCTTCCTGGGGGAACATCCTAAAGATAATCCTCGGGGAGCCAAACCCTCTAGGAGGAGAATCCTAACAATAATCCTAGGTGAACAGAATCCTCCTGGCAGAGAATTCTAAAGATGATCCTGGGGGAACATCCTAAAGATAATCCTGGATGAACAAAACCCTCATGGAAGTGCAAAATGCCCTCGCAACCCAGTCCCATCCTCGGGGTGGATCCCAGTGGGATCAGAGCTGGAAAAAGGGGATTTGACCTTCTCGCTGCCCGCCAGGTCCACCAGGTAGAGTTTCCCGCTGAGCTTCTTCTCGGTCTCCACGTTCTCCTGTTTGATGTTGATGAGGAAGATGCTGTGGCTCCTGGAGCTGTGCTCGTTCATGTCTGCAACAACAGAGAACAGCTTTGGCTTTGCTGGTTTTCTTCGTTTGTTTCAATCCTTTTTGTTAAAAAAACCTTTAAAACCCAGCAGGGAATTCCCTCCCACCCCAAATCCCAAAATCGCCCCGTGGCCACCAAATCCCGAAATCCCAAAGATTTGGCAGCTCTGGGTGGAACTCTGAGAGGGGAGTTCACACTGAATGAAAGTTTTCACCCCAACCACGATACTGAAATCCAAATTTTATGGTTTTATTGTTTTTGGAGGTAAAAATCCTTCTTTACCCAGATAAAAGCAGTTATTGTTTCAACTTCCACCTAATTTTCGCTTTGATTGCAACCCTGTCATGCTGGAAATTCATGAAGGAAATTCATAAGTCATTGACACGTGGAGGAAACAATAATTTATTGATCAATTAATCAATCACCATTGATGATCAGGAGGGATCCATAAATCATTGACATAAGGAGCTATTGATGATTCATTGATCGATCACCTCCACACTGAGTTATCAATGATTCATTGATCGATCACCTCCACACAGGGTTATCAATGATTTATTGACCCATCACCTCCACACTGAGCTATCAATGATTTATTGATTGATCACCTCCACAGTGAGCTATCAATGTTTTTTGATCAATCACCTCCACTCAGAACGATCAATGATTCATTGATCACCTCCACACTGAGCTATCAATGATTTATTGATCAATCACTGCCACACTGAGCTATCAATGATTCATGGATTGATCACCTCCAAACAGAGCTATCAATGATTTATCGATCAATCCATTGCCCATAAATCATTGACATAAGTAGCTATCAATGATTTATTGATCGATCACCTCCACACTGAGCTATCAATGATTTATTGATCGATCACCTCAAAACAGAACTATCAATGATTTATTGATCAATCACTGCCACACAGAGCTATCAATGATTTATTGATTGATCACCTCCACACAGGGCTATCAGTGATTTATTGATCAATCCCCTCCACTCAAAGCTATCAATGATTCATTGATCCATCACCTTCACACTCAGCTATCAATGATTCATTGATCCATCACTTCCACACTCAGCTATCAATGATTTATTGATCCATCACTTCCACACTCAGCTATCAATGATTTATTGATCACCTCCACACTGAGCTATCAATTATTTATTGATCACCTCCACACAGAGCTATCAATGATTCATTGATCGATCACCTCCACACAGAGCTATCAAGATTTATTGATCACCTGCACACTCAGCTATCAATGATTTATGGATTGATCACCTCCACACTCAGCTATCAATGATTTATTGATCCGTCTTCCACACGAGCTTACAATATTCATTGATCAATCCCCTCCACACTGAGCTATCAATTATTTATTGATCACCTCCACACAGAGCTATCGATGATTCATTGATCCATCACCTCCACACTGAGCTATCAATGATTCATTGATCCATCACCTCCACACAGAGCTATCAAGATTTATTGATCCATCACCTCCACACTCAGCTATCAATAATTTATTGATCCATCAGGAGGCCCATAACCCCAGGAAGCAGCACCACCCCGATTTCTCCGGTCACTCACTGGTGACGGCCACGTGCCGGTTGGCTTTGCCCTCGTCGATGACGTCCAGCACCTCCTCGGGGCTGGACACGAAGCGCTCGGTGCAGCCCTGGGGACGGCAGAGCGGGGTCAGGGACGGGCAGGGACATTCGGGACATACGTGTCCTAAACTCTTCATTTTTTAATTTTCCTCCTTGTAAATTCTCGCTCTGCCTTGTCCTCCCCATCCCCTTTCCATGTGGTTGTTTTTTAGCAGTTTTAACAATAAATCGATTTTTCATCTGAAGTTTTCCAGCCTCTTTGGACCATCACAGAGCACAAAATCTTTCTCCCAATCCCTTATCTTATCTAAAAGCCATAAATCTTGGGGCTAATTAGGATTTTTGGGGTTTTTTCACTCTCCCTTTTTACTCTCCCGGTGGAAACTCCAGGAGTCAATTTTTTCCTGCAAGCGAAATCTCCCACTCTGCAAAATCCAAATGTGCAGCAGGAGATTTCCCACAGAAAACACAGAATTATGTAATATTTATTCCTAATTTGGATTTGATTTTGTACCCAAGTTGATTTTTCTCTCTCAACCTACAAGAAAAAATGCAAAACCCTTCCATATCCACTCAACGCGCTGAATAAATTATTTATCGATTTCTTTTTCTCCTCAGCCGAGGATAATCAGAAAAAATATTCTCTATAATATATCTATTATAATACATATAATTATAAATAATATTCCATAAATACAATATTTATAATTTAAATATTTATATTTATTTTATATATATTAATTATTATATATTATTTAGGCTTAAAACGAGTGGATTTGAATTAAGTGAGGGCCTAGAAAGCATAAAATTAAGTATTAAAAAGTATAAGAAAGTATTAAAAAAAAAGGGTTTTTTTTTCCTAATCCAATCAATCTGTTCTGAACCGTGGCGAGGTCCAAATATTAAAGAACAAAAATTCCTGAGGTTGTTCCCTTTCAGATCCAACATGAAAGGACGAGGAATATTTTCAGAATTGAGCAAAACCGACAAAACAACAACGCTCAATAGGCAAAAATGAAACCAACGCGATTCCAGCCCATGAATATTTCAGGAAAATCCTTCCAATCTGGGATCAACACAACTGAAATGTTCAATATTCCAAAGGGCAATGTGTAAATAAATGCACGTGTGGGGGAAAAAATGGGAAAAATCAATGAAATTCTGCTTTTACCTTGACGTAAGGAACTCTGTTTTTATCTTCGTGCACGGCCAGGTTCGTCTTGGACACTGGGGAAAGATGTGGAGAGCGTGAGGAACATTCCAGAGGGATAAATAACATTTCAGACACAAATTTGGGGTGTAAATTTGGGAATTTGGGCATTCCCATTCCTTATAAACCTCCAGCATTTCCGGCACACAAAACTGATTTCCTGCTCTGCCGACCTCATACCTGATTATTGAAAATTTACTGTACCTGGTTATTGAAAATTTGCTGTACCTGGTTACTGAAAATTTACTGTACCTGATTATTGAAAATTTACTGTACCTGGTTATTGAAAATTTACTGTACCTGATTATTGAAAATTTACTCTACCTGGTTATTGAAAATTTGCTGTACCTGGTTATTGAAAGTTTATTCTGGGTTTTGTTTTGTTCTGTTTATTATTTGGACAAATCAAATAAACTCAGGGAGAGATGGATTTTGGCAAAGCAGAAGAGACAGGAGAAGGGCCTGGGGTTCAGATATTTAGATATTTCTCCATTTATAAAAATTTTGCCATTTACAGAAATTTCTCCAGTTACTGATATTGCTCCATTTAAAGAAATTTCTCCATTTACATCATCTAAACTGCAAAATTTTAAACTGCAAAATTCTCCTACTCAGATGATCCAAACTGCAAAATTCTCCCATTCAAATCATCAAAATTGCAAAATTCTCCTGTTCAAATGATCTGAACTGCAAAATTCTAAACTGCAAAATTCTCCTGCTCAAAACCAGGTTTAAATTTAAATTTAACCCAGTTTCAATTCAATCCCCTCCCAAATAAAGTTTAAAATAAATTTCCCCATATGAAACCAAGGTCAGGTAAAAAACACAGAACTCACCATCGAGCAGGTCCCTTATTTTGTCCAAATAGATCTCAAAGTAGGAAACCTAATTAAAATAATTACAAAAAATAAAAAAAAATTTAAAATCCTTCATGCAAATATCTTTTTTTTCTGGGTACAATTGAGGGAAAATGGAATGGAATTAAAATTGAAAATATTGAACTGAATAAAATCATTTCAGCTCCTGGGTTTAGGGGTTTTACAGATTGAAAATTGATTTTCACCCCCATTAATAATTTCTAACCCTGAGCAAATTCGTTTGTGCGGTTTTGGATTTTTGGGTTGGGTTTGGTCGTTTTTTTGTTTTGGGCAGATGCAAGCTCCAGGTTGTTTTTGGGTTTTGGGACGATAGAGAGGAATATAGATTTGATAGGATTTTGAAAGATTTAAGAATATTAATTAAAATAAAGATTTCTATATAGTTTCAAATTATTAGGATTTGTAGGTTCTAAATGCTAATTTTGACGAATTGAAGGATTAGGAAATTAAGGATTTATTCAAGGATTTCAGAATATGGATTGGAAATTTCTAAGGGTTAAAATCATTAAAGGACTTTTGAGAAATTAATACGAGGATTTGACAATATTTGATTCAAGGAATTATCTAAAGGATTAAAATAGAGGATTTCTAGGAAATATTGATTTTTGATTTTGAGGAGATATTAAGAGATTTCTAGGAAATATTAAGGATTTTTAGGAAATATTAGAATTTCGAAGAAACTCAAGGATTTCCAGAAAATCTCCTCTCAAACACCTCATTTCAAATTCCAAAAGGACCAAAAGAAACCCAAAACCCCAAACAACGTCCCAAGGCCGATTTGCCACAAAAACCTCTTTTCCCTGCCCCATCCCATAATTTCCCACCCCATTACCTTGATGTGGAATTCCAGGTTTTCATCCATGGAATAAATGTGGTCGAAGATGTCGTGGGCGATTCGGGGGATGATCCCCATCAGCTGAGGGTCGTGCAATTTCCCCTATAAATAAAAAAAAAAACCCAAAATGACTCAGGGATCCCTCGGATATTTGGATTATATCCAAATTCCTTTTCTGGATGTTCCCTATGGAAATTTCTTCCTTTTGGGGTGGATTAACTTTTATCCCATCACGCCTTTGAGTGACAAACACATCAAAAACCCCAAATTCTGCTCTCCCCCCTAAACCGGGACATTTTTAGAGAAAATTTGGGAATTTTGGAGCTGGAACAACACAAGGCTGCACTGCAGGGTTTTTTTTTTTATAGGGATTTTTTATAGGATGAGTTATCTCTCCATGTTTTCTGTTTCATTTTTAATTGGATTGATATTTTGATACTTTGAAATTGGGACTTGGTATTTGAAATATTTGGGATATTTGGGGATTTTTAATTAAACTTGAGATGGATTGGGTATTGAATTTGGGAGATTGTATTTGGGAGAAAGTTTGGGAGATCTGGATATGGAGGAATTTTGGGTTTGGTATTGGGAGAAATTTGGGAATTTGGAGTTGGAATTTGGGATATGGGATTGGGAATTGGGAATTGGCATTTTGGGGAAATTATCTTGGGGTTGGGATATTTTGGGATTTAGGTATAGGAATTGGGTGGGATATTTGGGAATTTGGAATATGGGGATAATGGATTATTTGGAGAATGGAGATTTGAATTTGTAATTGGAGAATTATGTATTTTCACGAATGGAATTTTGGAATAATTTGGGAATTTCGGGGACTAATTTGGGAATAACTTGGGATATTTTGGGATATTTAGGATATACTGGAAATATTTGGGGGATGTTTGGGGACATTTTGGGGATATTTGGGGTATATTGGGAATAATCAGGAATATTTTGAGATATCTGGGAATATTTGGGGATATTTGAGGGATATTTTGGGATATTTGGGAATGTTCGGGAGATATCTGGGAGATGTTTGGGGGATATTGTGAATATTTAATTTGGGAATATTTGGGGATATTTTGGGAATATTTTAGGATATTTTTGGGATACTTTGGGACATTTTGGGATCTGTTTGGGATGGTTTCATTTCCCCCTCACCTCCATGGTGTGGGTTTTTCCTGACGAGGTTTGGCCGTAAGCGAAGATGGTGCCGTTGTAACCTTCCAGGACATCTGAGAAGAGCAAAACAATTAAAAATCCCCTTAATTAATTAAATCCGATTGTAAAATCAATCAATTAAATTCTATTCTAAAAATTTAAACAATTAAATTAGATTTTTTAAATTAAATCATATTAAATTTATTTTAATAAATCAATTAAATTATATTTTACAATTAAAATAAATTAAATTCGATTTTAAATTAAATTAATTACTTCTCTATTACAATAAATGAATTAAATCAATTAAATTAATTATAATTAATTAATCATTGCCATATATGTTACATTTACATCAATACCCAAACAATCTCCCAATCTGCATCTCCAGACAGGAAGGAATAAATAAAATAAATAAAATAAATAAATAATAAATAATAATAATGCAAGGTATTATAGTATATATTATATATATAGTATAATATTTAGATATTGTCTATGATAATATACATTATATTAACATGAGAATATCTATTCTATATTAATGCTAATAATAATGATAATCATGACGTAATATAATAATTGTTAAAATTTTATTATTTGAAATTTACTTATTGTATTATTTATAATATAATATGTAAGCTATAAAAGTTATATTTATAATACTTAGTATATTTAGATATTGTATATAATGATATTTACATAAATGATATAATATCTATTTATATACTAATGCTAATAATAATGATAATTCATGATGATCATAAATAATAATGATAATAATTTGTTATAAACATGTTATTATTTAAATAATAACATATTGTATTATTATAATAATGTAAGGTATAATAGTATATATTATTATATATAGTATGTATTAATATTGTGTATAATAATATACAATATTAATGATAATATCTATTATATCATTAATGCTAATAATAACAATAACAAAATAATTAACAATATATAATAAATAAAATAACAATAATAATGTTATAATAATAATGATATAATGATGATAATGATAATGATGATAAGATAAATGATATGATAATGATAATGATGATAATGATAATGACGAAATATAATAATAATAATAATAATAATAATAATAATAATTAATAATTAATAATTAATAATAATAA
>VKON01000129.1:0-10792 GCA_009741485.1 Malurus cyaneus samueli
TGTGGCAGCTCTCAGGAAATTCCCAATGCAGATTTCCCCACACCAGCCAGGACAGGAGCTCCAGAAGGTGATGGGCACTGCCCACATCTCTGTATTGGCCAGTTTAAACCAAAACCAGGCAGTGGGATGGGCTTAGGGCTGGGGATATTGGTGGGAATAAAACAGATCTTGAGTGTGCTTGGGGAAAAGGGTAGCTCCTTCCACTCCCCCAGGTAAAAACCCTGGATCTGTGCCTATCCCAACTCCCTAAATCCCCGTTTTATCTGCTCTCTGCAAACCCCAGCAGCAGAACGAGCCGGGTTCTTGAATGAACACAAACTCTGAGCTCTGGATGCTCATCGGGAACTCCCAACCCCCCCACTCCAGGGCACAGGGCAATAATCCTTCTCCCCACAACAGATTTAGATTAGCAATGGCAGCAGCATTAAAAGGGGCCTTTGGAGCAGGGCAACATGTGCTGGGAGTCTGGGCAGGGTGTTTACAACATCTGCTGGGCAGGTATTAGCGCTCAGGAGGCACCACGCTCCGGGGGGATCACAGGTCCTGCCATCCCCTTGAGGCCACCGCTCCCCTCCAGCAGCTCCAAGAATCCTGGATTGTTCAACCACAGGTGCAGCCCCATAAAAAACCCCAGCTGGGACACAATTAGTGCTCTGAAACATGGAAAATCACATCTGGAAAAGAAGGGAGCGCAGGGAGCGCTTTATTCCACACAGGATCTCCAGCGGGGAACAAATCTGTTCTCAGGCTGAGCTTTGCAATTGTGCTTTGGGTTCTCCCCCTCCCTCGCAGTGGAAATTTTGGTTTTTTTGGGATAAAATAAACGAATCTCTCCCTTCTGAGATGTTGCATGGATCCCTCTCACGTCGAGGTTGGCTCTGGTCCAGCGCAGACCGATGTGGTCACCGCTGAGGCTTTTCCAAACAAACCTTTGTTTGTTTGGAAAAAAAAAAACCTTTGGAGGTGTTTGTGCATCAAAGCTCAAAGCTCCAACCAGGCCCGCTGCAAACACAGGTTTGCTAAAATCCAGCAGGCCCAAAACGCTGAAACTCCACCAAAGAAAACTTGGAAGTGGGAAGGGAAAATTCCATGTATAGAGAATGAGCTGCCGGAGACTGCTGTTCATATTGTATGAGATGAGATTATTCTGCCTGTACAACCACTGGAGCTCTCTATGTATATTTTATAAAACTGCCCTGTGTCTAACACCGTCCAGCCTTGCTCCGACCTCAAAGGATAAATTGGCCAAGAAAAAAAGGAGAGGACGAAAAGGGAAGAGAATCCAACGGCTGGGATATCCAAAAAGGACTGACACACTTGTGTGGCAAGGAGCTGATTTTCACTCGTGCTCAGAAATTCAGTCTCCAAACATTATATTCGGGTCTCACTCGTGATCTGCATTTGCTGCAATTGAAATACATATACCCTAAAGAGCAGCTTAGTGTGTGTTGTTAGAAAGTCGAGAAAAAAGATCTCATCATTGAAATAATTGTACTGTGGCCAGGGAATGAGTTTTGTTGAATATTCATGTCGGGAGGACAGGAAGTTAGTGATTAGAATGATGAAAAAAAATCAGGGCAAACAATTTCACAATTCACTTCCAAGATTGTGTGCTGTAATTTTTAAATAACTGCTTATGTGTTTTGCAACCCTTGAGAAACCAGTGGAATAATTTTATTGGGGAAAAACCCCGGATGAGTGAAACTGAATATCCTTCTCACCGTCACTGAGAACATTCACATTTAGGTTCCATTCCCATATGAAACTTTCCTATAAGTCATTCAAACCGACTGCACGCCCATAGGATTAACTTCCAGACCGGGGGCAAAAACCCACAAGAACCTCAGACCTCAGCAGTTATTTTAAAGGATGTGTTTTGAACCAAGTAATCATGGTGTCAAACGCAATATCCGTTTTAATAATCTGAGCTGTTCTTTGTTGATGAGAGCAGCACGCTGGTGGTGGGAATGTGGTTAAGGGACACAAAAAAGGCTGGGATGTGATTTACAGCGTTGGCAACACAGGAAACCGAGGAGAGCAAACGTCTAGATGCCTTTTGTCCTTTCTTCTACCATTAATTTATAGAAAATGTCACTGAAATTTGCCCCTAGGGCCCAAACAGATACATTTTGCTTTTCTGTTGTTAATTAAGCAGCCAAAATTTGCAAATTACACACAATTCTAAAAATCTCAGTGACCTCAACAGTTTTGACCCGTTCCTTTCATTACTGATCATGACAAAAACAGAGGGTTGAATGGCTGAGAGTTGGGCAGCAAAACAATTATTCAAATGCTTTGATGGAAATTGGCACCTAAGCACTGTGAAATGGTGGTTGAGAAGAGTTTGACTTTCTCCCAACGAACGTGGTGCAAAACACGTGTGGTATATAAATAGAGATATTTCATGGGTTGTCTTTTAAAATTATCCTGTTAATGTTAATCGACTGCACCAAGCGCACCGCACCATATTTACATCAATTTCTCTGTTCTTTCTCTCTTCTACAATATGTGGAGTGGAAGGCCGCAAGAGAAAAGACACTCTTTGTTAAAAAAAAAAATAAATCTATTGTTGCTGCAATGTTTGTTATAAAATCCTCTGGCTTTTCCAGGGTTTTTTGGGTTTGTTTTTGGTCTGAGGGCAAGTGAGGACCTTTTGGTCAAAGGTTGGACTTGAGATTTGGAGGTTTTTCCAACCTATCATCTAAAGTTCATTCCAGTGGTCCTGAATGAGCTTGCTGTGCAGCAGGGAAGGGATAAACTGCAGAGATGCAGCAAGAATCTGTGCCAGTGTGTATTTCTCCAAAATAAAACCCCTTTCGACAATGTTGGTGGAAATACGGATTCCAAACGAGCACTGAACGTATAGTAATTAGGATATTGCTCGCATTTATCTACAAACATGTTGCAAAGGCATTTCAGACGCAATTCGACGCTGAAGGAACCAGCAGTTTATGTTTGTTATTCAGAAAATTCTCAATAACGCGCGTTCAAGAGGAGCTGAGAATCTGCTCAGATCCAGGAATGACTGAACCAACAGTTTTAATTGAATCACGAGCGGCGCGACTGTACACCCCGTTCTGCCATCAGTTGGATATAGGATAGATTACTACCTGGGTACTGCCTGCAGCGGAAAACCCTGCCAAGAGGAATATGCAACATGTGTAGGGTTAAGGAGCTACAACGGTGCACATCACACTTGACGATTCCTGCGGAGGTGAAAGGATTATATCCTGTCTTAGCCATACCATTTCCCCATCCAGAAAAACGGGAAGGCTCTAATCACCCAGCAAGTATGCGAGGCACAAATATAAACCAAACCTTTTCGCTGGCTGCGATCAAGTTTCACTCTTGCAGCAGCTCTGCCTCTGAAATTTGGGGCTGGAGGTTCTCATTTTATGGCATCTTGGTAATTTCCAGATGAATCCGGCTGGAAGGGAGAAGCAGAGGGTTGGTGGTGGTTGTTGTTTTTTTTGTTTTTAATACGAGCCGTGGCAAATATCCGTCTGGATTCTTTCAAGTCACGCATTACTAAACAACAAGACTTTGGCAGACAGATTTTTTACAGCTAATTTTTTTTTTTTTCTTCTTTGTTTCATCCTGGTGCTTGACTCAGAATGAATCTACTCTGTCGCCTTCAACATGTACTGGTTCTGCCAAGATGAAAGTAGGTCAGGAAAAGATAAAAACAAGTGAAACCAGGACAAACTGTGGCCGTCACCAAGCAAATGGCAGGCAGGAATTACCAGGGCAGGAAGTCTCTGATGATGCACGAGGATGCATGGCATTGAAGCAGCTCCAGGAGTTCAGTGAGGCCCACTTTTTAACATCTCCAAGCGTGAAATTCTGGAGGATTTTAGTCAGGAAATAATCTTGAGAGATTCGACCATTCCCCAGCACTGCCAAGGCCACCATGTCCAATATGCCACACCACATGGCTTTGAACCCCTCAGGGATGGGGATCCACACCTCCCTGGTAGCTGGGACAGGGCTGGGCAGCCCTTTCCATGAGGAATTTTCCCAATCCAACTAAATCTCTCTGGAGAACCAGGTGTTTTCCTCTTCTCCTGTTTTTTATGGTGTTCCTCCAGGCAGAGCCCGACCCCCGACCTTACACAACATTCATTTTGGGGAGTCTGGAGTGAGGAGTCCCCCCTGAGCCTCCCTCAGTGCTGTCCTTCCCATAAACCTTCATTGGCCCGCAGCCACTCAGATTGCCTTTCCCACGCCCTCAAAGGGCCGAGCCGTCCTCCTGAAGGGCTCATGCCAACATGGCTAATGTGCTCGGCCCAGGTGGCTCCACCACGGCTGGCCTTTCCTATGAGGAGCCTGGTGCCACCCAGCCCGGGCTGAGGAGATAAGCAGAGGCACCGCAGATATTCCCATGAAATCAGGATATGACCGCGAGGGCTCGCCACACCAAGCGGGAGGAAACGGAGCGTTCACATGGGAACATAAAGGAGCGGAGGAAACGACAGAGCTTTGGGGCACTGCTGAGGCTTTCATTAAAAAAAAAATCATTAAGTAGAGATCAAAAATAGAGTTTCAATGCCTTTTATACTGATTGAAAATATTTTGGCGGGGTGGCTCATTCCTGCATCTGATTTACTAAAGTGTAATGCAGTGACTTAAAAAACTGGAAACAAAACTAGTGCTGGAGGTTTTTTTTTATAGAAAATTGATCAAAAAAATACATGGAAGAGAAGGGAGGCCCTTCTTGTAAGAACCATTATGTCATGCTTTAATCTAGCTATAATTAAAAAAAAAAGAACATCTAGTTTATATTAAGGTCTTGAATTTTCCCCTTAAACCTTCTAATCAATGCTACCGGTTCCCTCTATTTTTGTTTTCAAGAATTAATCAGATTAATGTTCTCCCTAAACCGCCCGTTTCTACTCAGTTATTTGCTGTAGCTTTTCTGATGACAATTCATTTCATTACCTCTGACAGGAAAAATATTTTACACAATGCCAAGGAAAGATATATAGCAAAAAAAAAAAAAAAAAAAAAAAAAAAGCAATCATAATTAAAGATTTTTTAAACTAAAGATTTAGACTCCAAAATTGCATCAGACATTTTCCCATCAGTCAGTACTCAGATAGTGGTCACAAATCGACTTTAAAGGCACTGGAATTATCTTCAGTCCATTTGACACGTTCTTGCCAGACGACTTAGGTTCACCACAACAAGAGAAAAGTCAAAACAGAGCAGACTCGATGGCTGAAAAGGAAATCAGAAGGTCCTGTGCTTGAATGGAGGGTGGAAAGGCCAATAATTAACAGCAGAGCAAACAGAATGAAGATTTTTGGTAATCTGAAAGCCAAATGAGTAGCAGGTAGAGCTCTTGATATCTTGATTATCTGCTGGTGAACTTGTGGTAATAGAAGATTGCTGACTTAATAAATAAAGGCGTCTCAGACCGATTTTTCTTTCTCTTTTTTAAGGGCGGTAGCAGTTCTGCAAGGTGCAAATTCTTTTACCATATATCCTCCTGCTACGACTCTATGCAACACAAACTCCAATTTGTTCCAGCTTGCTGTCCTCAAGAACTGGGAATAAGTTTGAGAGAAAGAGTTTCCACACCTGCTGGAGGGTAGAAACGAAGCTACAAGTTTTGGTGTCGCCCCTATTATTGCAGTTTCATTCATTTATGTTTTAGCCATAGGGTGATTTGTATCCTTGCGTGTAGCAAATCGCGCCCTGGTAATACTGTGCGATTTCGGGTGTTCGTGTGTTCAATTTTTTTATCAATCTCCTACAAATCAATGTTGTTGGGAGCCGGCCCTTCGCCCACCCACCAGGGAAATCTTTCCGTGTCCTGAGGCCACCTCTCATCAAAAACCAATGACCGGACCCACACTAGAAACAAGCGCGTGCAACAATCTAACTTCAAGAGAAGTTGAAACCTAAAGGCTTCAGGCCCCTGACTAATTCAAGCCAAACACAAACACAAATTCAGTAATTGAAATATCGGGTTGCATAACGCACGTGCAGTAATGTTTATCATTTTCACGTTGTTTCATGTCTAAAGTTCTGCGGGGCTTTGTAGCAGCGACAGCGAGGAGCGCCAGATCCTCGTGCAAACTTTGGGGCCAAACACACAGGATGCCACAAAATTCAATCTGATTTCAGAGAGGAGCTGGAGTGCCTTGGGTGACAAAACTCAACGCTCTCGCGAGCCCAATGCCTAGAAGATTGCAACAAGAGCACGCGTCGCTTTCGGCATGCTCTCTTTCTGTCGCCCGTTTCTCCATTGCATGTTGCCCTGAGGAATTCAATTTTCCTCACTCAGGTGCGGATGAGAGGATGAGGGAAATTGTGGCAGGGTTGGGTGATCCAGTATAGGAGCATGTATTTATTGTTTAACTCTGATTCGGGGATGACAGATTTTGGTGGAGATTTGGGGAAGAGCCGTATACCCACGGGTTCCTGGGTAGGGTCCCCCCGGGAGGCCTGTCAGTGCCGGGTAATTGGATTGAGTGCGCCGTGATGACAGACATTCTGTGCTGGCTTCAGGGGGATCGACTTTCGCTGCAGCCAATACTTGCCAAGTGATTCCATATGGCGCGAAGGGACAGCCAAATTGGAGGAGCACGTGCAATTAGCTTTAAAAATATCTTCTCTGGAACTTGTGAGGGCTGGGAGGAGGCACGGGAAGGGGAGCGGAGGTGGAGTGAGTGGCTGAGAGCGCCCCAATCGTACAGGATGTGTGGGCTCCCAGTGGGTTGATAATCCCAATTCCCATAGAGGCTGGGGCCCCACAGAGCCCCTCCATCCCAACCCTAGCTGTGGGTCTGTGACAGCCTGGTCCCTGGACCCACGGCCAACTGGGATGGCCTGGTTGCTGTCAGGAGAAGAGATGGCGGGGATTCCCTGCTCTGGGAGAGCTCGGGAGATGGCATGGAATGTCCAGTCTCAGGGCGATGGGGTGGGAGGCTGTGGGAAACTGGTTGGGCAGTGGCTGCTGTAGGCACAGCCAAACATGTGAGAGATTCACAAGTATCACTGTAGTACACTAGCACCTTCGGGAGGGCAGCAGCAGTCCCTTTAGGCTCACGCCCTTAAGGAGACAACGAAAACCTGTTAGACCATCGAAAGCCCGTCAGTAAGTTGCACTCTGTAGGACAAAGCACCTCGGCAGGCCACAGCCTCTGTTAGGACAACAGCCCCTCTGTGGACATCACCTCTGCAAGGCACAGCCCTGTGGACACCAGGGTACTCTGTTAGGGCACAGCCCTGTAGGGGACACGCTATCCAATATTGGCACAGTCCCTTGTTATAAGCACCAGTCCTTCTGTGAGACCAACAGCCCTTGTAGGTACAGTCCTGTGAAGGTCACAGCCTCAGTTCGCAGGGACAACGGGGCCTCGTGATAGGTCTATCATAAAACCATGTCCCTCCATCCACAGGACTCGCGAAGTGCAGGAACTGCCTCGTAGGCACTAGCCCTGGTAGGACATCCTGAGTAGGGCTAGCCCCTGTAGGGCACATTCCCTGTAGGACACTCAGAGGTTCTTGATAGAGGCACAGACTCTCTAGACCAGACCCTGCAAGGCACAGTGCCCATCATAAGGATTACAGCCCTCCTGCGCCGTACGAGGCCCCTGCAGACACGAGGCACACCATCCTCCATCCCAGTGCGCGTAGGAACCCTGCAGGAACGGCAGGACACGGCCTCTTGTAGGTACACGCAAGATTACTTGTAGGGCAGCAGCCCCTGTAGGAGCATCACACTCCTGATAGGGCAACCAGGCCGTGTAGACACAAGTCCCTGGTAGGACACATTCTTGTAGGGCACTGACCCTGTAGACACACCTGCAAGACAGGCCCATAGCGTATAAGTACAGCCCCTGTAGGACATCGCAGCTCACACTCTTACCATCCCAACGGAACCTCAGCAGAAGGTAGCACACCGCCTAGGCCCAGAGCTGATTTCCCTGGGAGCCCGAGCAGGGAAATCCAGCAGTGCTGGCCATGGCCAAACCCCAGAGCAACCCCAAAGAGGGCAGGCCCTTCACCAAAGTGTCTGCCCCACGATGAAAACGCCTGTGGAACCCGACCAAGTTTCCTCTTTCTTTTAATTAGAGATTTGCTCGGGCCTTTTGAAGGGCTAGACAGCCGCTGCTGGATCGGGTATTCCCACACTTTCCCTTCGCCGCGCATTGCAAAACCGACAACGACACAAAGACAGCCTAGAGTTCACTAAACGATTAAGCCTGTCATGCCCATCCCCAGGAGTTCTTGCTGGGGCCCTTCTCTCTGCTCAGAGGGCACTAAAAGTTGGAAGTGTCCCCAGGGCACAAGCACGCGCTCATTGGCCTGGCAAATTCCCATGCTTTCCTCGCAATTATATTCTGCATAGGTTTGAGTGTGTCTATCATTTCTCGGTCGCGTATGCTCCGATATACATTCACAAAACAAGAAGGTTAAATGATAACCCATCGCCAATATTATCCTCCAGCATGTAAAACGCCTGGAGCGGCCGGCGCAAGTTGAGCAGCCCCGAGATGTGCATTCTGGAATCGAAAAGGGCGCTGACAGTGGGCTGTGTACAGCGATTCGATGACTTGCATATGACTGTGACATTCCTGTGAATACAGAGATTATCTTGCAGGGTTGAGATTTATATATTATCACAGTCCGCATTTAGAGTCCATCCCAAGTCTCCGACCACTTTATGGCACATTAAAATCATAGTCAAAACATGCAGGGGAAAAAATGGTATTTCAGTCTTCGTTTTTCAGCATGTTGAATCCCAGACTAAAGTTTATCGAAGAGGAGGCCGTGTGAGAAAAAAAATGTGTAGTAAGTGAAATGAGACCTCTAACATCTTCACTCTCATCGATAGCGATGCAACAAGTCCCTACCAATATGAACCTCTTAGCTCACGTCCTGGAATTTTCACCAGAAAGCACAGGAGCTGAAAGAGGAGGAGCAGTGGCTCGCACTTAGTAGGTTCAACACCAATACCTTGGGAGGATGAAGGGCCTTTCCACCCATAGTTACACTCGGTGTTTATAAATTATGAGTGTGTGCAAAGAAATGAGGAGATAGAAGGCTTCTTGCAGCAGACGAGGAACACCACAGGACAACAGGGCAAGACGCCAAGTATCTCCCCGGTACGCCGCTGTAAAAATATTTGCACTCCAAAGTCCTCTCTCCTGAGGTATAGGTCAGATGAAGCCCTGAGCCTCTCCTGGTTCTTCCAAAGCTGGTGAAACAGCAATGGTTGCCCGATTCGACATCTTAATATGACACAGGCTGATAAATACGGACTCAAGTTCATAGGGCTTGGGGGAGACTTTTTTGGCGTGGCCGAAAGATCTGATCGTCTGCCCAGCTGGAGTCAATAGGCCGCTACTCTCCTTTTCACCTCGGCAGAATCCTCTCGACAAAATCAGCCCTGCAGTTACAAACCCCAGTCTCTCGTGCCAGAAATGTATTCTGAAATAAGCCAAGCTGACAAAACGCATAATCGGTCACTCGGGTGAGCTCCGTCGCAGCCTGACGAAAGATTTAATCCACTGTGATCCCGTTGCTTTGTGTCTTTCTCCTTGAGTTAGGCAATTGCCTCACCATTTTCCTTCGTGAGGTTTTTAATGCCTGACGTCCTGGGAAAGGACAGAAGACACAATTTGGGGTAGAAATCATCTGAAGACAGGCCCTGCACGAGCACAGCACGCAAGCCTCACGTGTTTGTAATGATGTCGCAAAGGGGCAATTTTATGTTTCAAACAAACAAATGCAGCGCTATAGTTAGCAGACGTCCTTAGACTCATTAAATTTTTATTCTATGTTATCACCCACGCTTAAAAAAAGTAGTTTCTGCCTAGATATTTAGCTGTGGAATTCCTACAAGTTCCTCCTGTGGGATATGTAAGAGGCTGTCTATCTCGTGATGGTTGAAATAACACGTGACCTGAACATTAGGTGAACTTTTGTGTGTATTATGCTATTTTGTAGACATGTGTGTCCACTGAATAGTAAACACATCTTATCTTATGTCTCCAGACCTCTGTGTCGTTACCATCTCGCGCCACTTCTTCTTGGCAATATCATCACTCATACCATAACAAAGTACCATATTCTTTCACGCTACTAAGACCTAATCGGCCTCAAGGAGTATAAGTGCTGTATGACCAGATGGCAGAAATGTCAGTCGACTGACCACACTTGGAACGTCCAAGCAATCCCAATTCTTCCTGGTGCTCTTTAATCAGGAAGCTCAACAAACCCGAAGCCCTCTCTGATAACAAATGCATATTCCCTTTGGAGAAATCTCCTCCTCGCCCTGCCGCACTGCATATTCCATGAATTATAGACATGCAACTCAATCGCACTACCAGACCTGCAGTCATTTTAAGAACGATCCTTGGTATTGCAATTCGTTGCGGAATTGAGAGATACCAAAGAGTCACCCCCCCCCCCCCCCCCCCCCCCCCCCCCCGAGATTCCGGCTCTAGCTCCTTGGAATGTACAACCTCCCGATGTTTCTTCCCCAATCAGGAAACATTTCTGGAAATTATTCTGATATTCTCACACATTAGCATGCCTTCCCAGTAACAAAGACATTTCAGCCCGACAGGGTGATTTAAGTCCTGCAGATTTTCAGGGGACCTCAATGATGATGGCGGGTATGAAATTGGCAACAGGTTTGAGGAGTAGGAAAAAACTCCACAAATTTAAATATAAGCAGGTCATCAGATCCTCTGTTTTTTTTTTTACTTCGTGATGTAGATGCTGATATCCTCCAATTCCTTCTTCGCAGCCTTAGAAAACACTGAGGAATTGGAGT
>VKON01000130.1:0-44043 GCA_009741485.1 Malurus cyaneus samueli
TATCTTTGCTGTAATAAAATACTTTATCTCACCCTGTGGCTGTTTTCCATCTTACTCTTCCCCTGTCCAGAGGGAAACGGGAGTGATAGGGAGACTTAGTGGGCACCTGGCATCCGGCGAGGGTCAATCCACAACAAGTTATTAAATGTTCTCGATCGAAATTATTTTTCGATCTTTTGACAGTTGGACATGTACACAATATGACTTGATCATGATGTATTGATAATTAATATAATAAATATAGAAAATAAAATTGAGATAGCTGTAATTTTCTTGAGACAAAAACCTCTGTCTTGCAAACATGATTTACTTTCAGATCAGATAAAATCATTTTATCTTCATAAATCGAAGCCTTTAAAATTAAACATAACTTTGATTTCATTTGGATCGTTGTTTGAATTTTTTATGGGGTTTTCATTATCTCAAGTTGTTATTACTTTACAGCTCATGGTACAGGGACAAGTGAGTATCATTTATTTGTCTCCTGATGTCCCACATTGCTTCAGTTACCTAACAGCAGACTTAGCTTATCTGAATTACTGATTCCTTGGTCTGGCAGCCTAGCTGGTCATAAAATCTGTCAACTTTGGGCAGAATGAGTTTCCATTTTTGAGGCTCTGTTCTTTACACAAGCACAGTGTGTTTTAAAAATGCTTTTATGCCCCCTGGAATTAGGACCATCAAGGTGTATGTCTGACCCACAGACTCCGTCAGCATCAAATGCCAACAGCTTTGGGGTTTGCCCAGTGCATCTTTGTTAACATGGCTCTCAGTATAACATTTAATCCTCAATTAATCCTCAGATTTACTTAAGTCTATCACCTTTGCTGACTGTGACCAGAACTTTAAATTAAAGGTGTTCATCCCTGGTTTTGCTCTCAAAGATGAGCATTAGACATCAGCAAAAAAAGGTGGCAAATCTGAAGCCTTAGCTTTTGGAGTCTGAAATGAGATGATTTTTGTGAGGGATAGGAATAGGCAATTTTGGAGGCTCCATCATGAAATCTGTCAGTCGATCTAAATTAATAGAATTGCACTGCAAATAATACACTAAAGATATTTTGTAGTATTTGAGGGTCTAGAAACCTAGATGTAAATGTTTGCCTTTTGGATAAGAAGAATGAAAGGAATAAATAGTTAAATATTTGCACATTTATAGGTGTGTGTGCATGAAGATATAGACAGATCAAAACAGATTTAGAAGCAAGAGTATATTCACACCATCAGAAAAAAACAGAAGACAGTGTTTTAACATCCTCTCTTTTTTGATTCATACTTCCAACACCAGGCCTATACCCTCTCTGAAAGTAAAAAAAGAAAAAAAGGAAAAAATAAAATATTCTCTCATAAAGCCATCACTTTAAAATCTATCAGTAAGTTCAAAAAAAACCAGCTTTGAACCGTGCTGCTTTGGTTTGTCTTTCATCAGGCATTGGGGAAACTGTCAAAACAAATAAGCATTACACTTTTATAAAATACATACATTATAAAATACATAATTATATAATGAGTGCTTGCAAACACCGTAACCCAACACAGAATTCACATTTCCCTTCTTCAGAAAGCATATAAAAAAGGGCTGACAAGTACAGTGACAAAACTTCACCAGTGTCATCCTACAGCTAGAACAAAACCACCTGTTGTCTTCACTAACATGTCAAAATGGCTGGGAACAAAAAGCGAGCGCTCACTGCACAGGGTGGTGCCTCCCTGCAGTGAGCAGCCCCACTGACAAGAATTCCCCCTGGATTTCTCACAGAACCTCAAAGGCATCCCCAGCATTTCTCTGAAATTGCCAGCACAGAGATTGTGTCTCTTTGTGGGCACACAGGTGCTTTTCCAGCTCCTCCCCGGGTGGCCCAGGATGGTCCAGCATCCCTTCTGTCAGTGCCTTCTACTGCTCAGGCCATCAGCAGCCTGCTTCCTGGCAATGACTCTCATTGCTATTTCCAGCTATGACAATGTGGGAATCAAACTCATCCCCAAGTGGGTAAGGCCAGTTGGTGCTCTGTCCCCCCGGCTCTGGCTGGGATTTGTTCAGACACAGCAGAGGGACAGCGATCCAGCCCCGCTGTGATCCAGTCGTTTGCCAGCCCAGGGGACACTGAGGCCTTTGGCATGCATCGGGCCCCACTGGCGCTCAAATGAATATTAAAAAGGACCAGCTGCCTTCCCTGAATCCTGTGATCTGCACTCTGATAACATGTACCTAATATTAAACAGTGAGAAAAAACTTTCTCCCTGAGTTCACCCTCATTCTTTTAATTACACAGTTTTGAAAAGGTGTTGAAGAGGTGCTAATCTGAGCAATTATTGTTTATTGCAGGCTATTGTTAGATCAAGCACTGCAGAGGTGGAAAACACCACCCAGTTATTCCCTGTTCTTTTACTTCTTTCTTATTAAACATGGTATTTAAATTTTAAGTACTGTGAGCACAGACTATTTTCTACTTATTATAATTTTTTTTTTGCTACATTTCAGGGTGTTATTTCTACACTACTGGCTGTTCCAGTAATCAGGTTTCATTGAGTGGGACACATCTGGCTCACGTGTGGCTCATGAGTGAGGTCTTGGTGTGGGACTCCATGCTTAAACAATCATAACATCTTTTTCTTGAGCAGAAGAGAATTCTGTTGTGGTTCTGGCATATGAAGGAAATAAGATATAATAGTTCACATCTTTAAGGTGAGAAGCTTGCTTGTGAAAATTTGGTCACTCATGCTCTTTGTGAGTTCGTGTGGGCAAAACCACAATATTATATTGCAAAATATTTCAATAGACTGGACTAATCATAAGTTTTGATTACATTTGGGGATTTTGTGTGGTTAATGCTTTATTGGCTGGTTTGCTTTTGAGGAGATGCCATCAATGGAAGTTTACACTGAGGTATCTCAGAAATGATCTCTAGGCAATTAATTTCACCTGGGAAAATGCAAACAATGAACAGGTTTAATTAAGATACTGTGTTTGAAAGCAGCTTCATTGATGGTTTGTCTCGACTATGTATTTCATCACCTGAATCCTGCTGCTAAGCCATGATCAGTGGATTCTGCAGGATCCCTTGGCTGAGTGTGATAATGGCAGCTGACACAGCTGATGTACTTTCCATCAGGAACCCCTGGGGTGTTCTAGCACTTGAATAAGTAGCTACTGAAAGGATCAGTATTGTCTATGGCCAGCTTTTTAAAATTTTATTATGTATATTTACCACTTGAGTGTGTAAAGTAGCAAATCATTACTATTCACTCTGTCCTCTGTAGCTGGGTGAGGTCAACAGTTTTAATTTCTTCTACTCATTGCCACCTAATGATGCAAATTTCTGTCACAGGACCTGTTAATGTTGCTTCATGTCTTGCAGATATTTGTAAGAAAAAGTGGCTCAATTCATGTCTGCATTTGTGGGCAGCAAAACTTTCCAGGGTAACACCAGTGGCTCTTCCCAAGGCAGAGTTTATAGAGAGAGGCTTGATTTTCAGAAATCTTTCCCGTGCTGGGGAGCAGTAGTATTTTTGCAGAACTTCTTTTCCCTCTTCCAATACTGTAAAGGAGATGGCAATCTGTGGGTTTGGGGCATAGTGCTAATGTGCTCAAACCAGAAACTTTGTTGATTCCAGCTCTGCTGAGTGTGTGGAACTGTTCCACGCAGTGTCCTTGAGGTGATGGACAGGTTGTCACAAATACCTTGAGGATTTTTCCCTTTGACATGGTACAAAGCCCTGCTGCTTCTGTGAGCCGAGAGTCAACACGACTTGAGTATTTAGCCCTGTCCCTTGCTATGGAGAGTGCATTCCAAAAAAGTGTTTCAATTCAAGTTATGTGCTGCTTTTGTCAGACACCCACCATATGAATGTCCTGTTGGACACGCGTAGGTATTGCCTTGGTGTTTGCAGTGATATCCAGACTCGTTATTCCTGGACTCGTGCTGAGGTGTCACTTGGTGATGGTACATTTTTCAGTTTAAAAAGCCTGAAATTCTTATTTCAGTTTCTTTAATAGAAATTGTATAGAAATAGAAAGTATTCCGTGAAAAGTATAACTCGAATAATAAAGTTGGCTTGTTAGAATTTTTTCTAAAATGAAGTGGTGCTAACAAAGCAGAACTCTGTGACAGCTCTAGGATAATGTAACCTTGTGGAAGGCTTAACAGGAGAGAAAAAGCTGTAAAATTCCTGCTTTAATACATTATGGTGATTCAAGGTCAAACCATTTTGATTTGGGTCATTTGCTATAGCAACACCAACAACGATGATACTTTTACTTTTTACCCTTCAGAAATCTATAGTACTAAATGTATTTCTCCATATAAAGCTTTGAAAATAAAAGCTGAAACAAGTGTAAATATCAAATATCAGTGCCTTGTGGTTCTCACTTTAGTGTATGAAAGGGAAAGAATTCAGCCAAAGTTGCTCCAAACAAAGGCTGTTGTTTTTATTGTTGTGTTTTAAATCTATGGAAAATAATTCTGCCTGTAATATGAATTTTGAAAACTGGCTGTATGGTGAGGAACATCCCTTCCTCTTTTCTGCTTTTTTTTTTTTTTTNGAAGAAGGTAAGTTTTTGTTCTGCTTTCCAAATTATCTTTCTGAATTATGAATGTCTGTTCTTTACATATCTCTCTCTTGCTAAAAGACACCGATCTGCTGCTGGAATGTTCCAAAGTAACCTTCTCCCAGCTTTTGAGTTAATCAGCTTTTCTTCACAATAGAACATTTAGCAGTATCAAACAGTTTCAGACAAGCTTTCATGCTAAAAACTTCCTGTTGTGAACTACTGATTAGTAATTTTAATGTCTCATTTGATTTTTACCATATATGTTCTATTTGTGGTACTAAGACATGATATTTAACATAATTATGCACTACTGAATGTTTTAAGAATACAAAAAGTGGCTATTAAAAGAAATAATTGTTTTATTTACTTATCTGGATCCCTTTGGGAAAATGGGATGATAAATATTTCCCAGAAAGTTTGCCCATGGGCCAAGCAGTAAAATAAGTATCATTCTCACCACTGAAATCCAGCTATATGCACATTTTCAATTAATCTGTATTCTCAATATGATTTATATGTGCTCAATTATGATTGGAAAAAAGGGAAAAATATATAAACATAAGGAAGTAACATTATTACAATAAAACACTTGATTAAAAGGAGGTTAAACATACAGCTCAAAGCTGATTTCCATTATTCAAGCATCTTTGTGTCTCATGTCATCTTGTTTAATCTCATTGTAGTTGTAATTTTCTAATGCAAAGACCAAACAGACTCAAACGTAGACACAAGTTATACTCAACTAAAATGCTCTGGATTCCTTCATTAACATTCTTGACTATATTTTAATGCATTTTAGAAAATCTGAGTTTCTTTAGATTCATGTAAGTAGTTCTGATCCATATCTATCTCTAAATATTTTCTCTTTTTCCTGATTGATTCAGTTGACTTCAAGTTATTTAAACCTGAAATTGTAAGTGGTGTTAAGTAAATTCTTGGCCCCTGCTCCTTATTTTATGTTTGTTTGGGGGTGTGTAAGTTCCAGGTATTGAGGTGTTCAGGTGAGACTTCTATCTGGATTTTTGCTGAAGTTCAGAAGAAGGAGTAGGAGGAGAGTTCTAGGTTGAGATGTACTTGGAATAGGGTAGAGAAAGCAGGGAGGAGACTAAAAGCACCTGCAGCTTATAATTTTTCTTCAGAAAGGCATAATTTTGGTCTGGAAACATGACTTAATCTCACTCTTGAGACCATTTCTCCTGAGAATGCAATGCTTGATGAAAAATCCATTATCAATGGCACTGTGGGGCCAGAAGGAGGAAAATCTTAGACTCCATCAAAAGGTAATTCTAGCACTGTAAAACAGAATACTGTGACTAAAGCAAACTTTGAGGATTACATTTATAGAATTATGCAGTGTAACAATGCAGAGCACAGTAATTTTTTTAGCTGCTGATTTTATTTCCTGAGTCTTTGTCATACCAAAGCCCTTTTTCTGCACCTAGCAAAGAACCATTCATGGCAGACAGGAAAAAAATTGCTGCTTTCACAAGCTTAAAACTTGTGAAGTCATTATGTGAAGAAAGTTCATACTAGAAGAACATGGAGATTGCCACATGTATGAGTGAGATCTATAGAACTTTTCCTTTTATAAATTAGGATTATACTGGAGATTAATTTTGGCTGATGTATAATGATCCAAATTGTTGAAAGTAGCTCTTCAGTCCTGCAATGTTTGTCTTTTGGTGTCATTTTAAAGCCGAGATAATGTCCAACATAAGGGTTTCTCAAATTGCCACTGTAATTTGAGAAGTAAGCAAACCATTAATTGTTTAACTCTAATGGCTGACAATATCTTAAATATATCATGGAAAAAATATATAGTTATCAGCTACCTGAAAAACATTTTAGGTAAAATTTTCTTTTTTTTTTGTTTTTGGGGTTTTTTTTTTGTTTGTTTGTTTGTTTTTGTTTCTTTGTTTAGGTTTCTTTGGTAGGGCCAGAGGAGAGAGCAGGATTTAATAAGCTGCAAAGTTTTAATCCTTTCAAAACATTCTCTTATAACCACTCCAGAATAAATTGGGTAACTCCATAAGGAAATTTTATTTTTGGTTCAAGTTTATCACTTTGAAGTGGACCTCTTCAATGGCTTCTACTTTTTTAGGCTGTCAATAATTGGGCTTTTCATCTTTATTTACAATGGAAAAGGCACCAGAACCAACAGCAAATTTATTGAATCAGATTTGGATTTTTTTTCTGGTCAGTGCCCATCAAAGTACACACAAGCTGCTGATTTGCAATGTATTTTAGTCTAACAACATTTGTATTAGTTAGGAATTCTTAAACCTTGTTTTCTTTTTTCAGAGAAATAAAAAATGAAATTGGCAACAGTTAGTGCTGGTAGTTTTTCTCCCATGTCTGAGTCTGTACCATTTTATACCACAGGAATAGAAATTTAAAACTAGCTGTTTCTGGAAAGGGAAAATGAGACAGTTTCAGTATCCAGCCTTACTTTGTGTCTTAATGAGGGGTGCAGCACTTCCAGTGCAAGCCATTTTTGTAGACTAATTAGCTGCATTTTATCTTCCTGGTCAAAAACCAACTCGGTGTCACAGTGATGGAATGCAAGAGCTACCATGTGAATAATGGGCATCAGGTTAAAAAAGTCAACCAGCATGCTCACCCCTCAATGCTGAAACAAGCAAACAAGCTCTTAATCACAGAAAGGACTAAAGAATAATAAAAATCTGATGTGTTGCTGGCTGTCTGCATTATTTTTGACTCAGACATGCTGTAACGATCTTTCACAGTGTTTTCTTTTTAAACTATAACAGTTTAATTTTTATAATCCTTGCCCCTGTTCGCTTATCTTTTAGCCAATACTGTGATTTCAGTTATTAGTTCATTTATTTTTTTGCTCTCATGCTGTCTCAGAATGTCTAAAGATAGTATGTGCATATTAAAAGTGAATTCTCTGAAAAATCTTTATTGGCTACAAGGAAGAGCTTTCTTCTGTCTAAATAGCAAGCTTCGATGCAGGCTTTGAACTGAATCACTGTGAACTTACCACTGAGTGCTTGAACTTGTAATTTTCCCTTAGAAGTTGTTTTGTGATAGAGCTGATACAGGACTAAAAGCACCCCAGCCCTGTTTATTACACTGTGCTGACTTCCAGTTGGTTTTACATCACTCTGTGCCTCTGGTTTATTCATTTTTACAACTGTCTTGAGAGTCTGTAGCCACTCTGGTGCTTGAGTTTGGCTCAGTGTGATGTGACCTCGTGCATTAATCTGCATGCTTTGTTTCTTCACCCTTAAAGTCTGGAAACCACTTACACAACTTCAGACCTCTTCAGCTACTTATCTCATTTCAGGTCTGAGTAGCAATTTTAATCATAGGGTCATAGAATGGCATGGGTTAGAAGGGACTTTAAACATCCAGTTCCACCCCACCTGCTGAGGGGCAGCAATTAATCTGGTGAGTTTTTCTGTGCCAGACTTTTTGCATGGAGAGTAACCTTCAGGGGCACTTCTCCTTTCTGCTTGTTCCTTTTGAGCTTCATCCTCTGCATTTTTCAGAACATCAGTGACCTGATAACTGGAGATAGCAGGAATTATTAAATTTATTTTGTAACTATTTTGAATCCTTTTTTTTATTGTAGTCAGTTTGTCCATGATAAACTTATTTCACTGTATGATCCTATTTTCTTGGTCTTTTAACATTGCTGCTATTTTTAGTTATATTTTCCCCCAATGTCCTGTATGCACCACTAGGGGAAGGGACAACATTTCCTTAATATCTTTTAACAACATGTAACACTGTGGAGCACGATGCAAAACTGAGTCTACCTTAGATAATGGATAAAAATGAAAGACAGGCATGGACAGAAATGAAAGACACCTGGTTTTGTATCTGGTTATGTGTAAGTGAATCTATTTGTGAGGCAGAAAATGTGAGTGAAATGTCAATGCAGCACCACAGTGGATAAAGATGACATGAGTCATGCAGCCCTGTGGAAAAGCAGGAACTCAGATTCTTAAGCAAGAACTGAAATTTCTAAGCATGGTAGATTTACCAAATTAGGAGAAGAGAATAAGATGTCAGCTTTCCTAGCTCATTCATAGAAACAGTATTACTTGCTCATGAATTTAAGTTTTTCTCCCTTCAAAGGACAACTGAAATGTACTAGAACATTATATTTGAAGTTCAGTCTCGATTTTGATCCTGATCAAAGGGATACACTTCAAGTATTTTGACATCTAATCCTTTTTCCTTTCTTTGATCATTTCAGACTGAGGTACAAGTAACCACTTCCACTACCTGTGTTAGCCAAGAATGAAAAACATCTGCAGATAATGAATGCTGCTACTTGGACTTCATTCCCTTGATATTTTAGTGTAAAAGGTGTCTGTCTCTCCTACCAATGATTTTCAGCACTGCTGCCCTGTATCATGGGGAGGGGGGAAGTACTCAAGGAAAATAATCTATTAAATAATAATATGGGGAAAACAGATATGAAACCATCAGGGGGTACATGTGAATTCTATGCAGTAGAATGTGAATTAGTCCCCAGACAGTACTAGACAGTTAAAACAAACAGGCACTTTATTGTTATAATATCAGATTTTTGATGAAGGTGTTATCATTAGATAGATCGTTACAAACCTTTTCTTGTTGTGTCATAAAACAGAACTGGTGCTTACTGGGGCTGATATCTTCCACAGTGAATGATGAAAGAGGAATTCAAGGAGGCAGCAGAAGCCATTTAAATGTTATTTTGTGGTGTTGAGTGCTCTTGATGAACTCCAGAAAGGAGTGAGCAGAGCAGGAGGGTCCTAAAGTGCCCCTTCTGGTGTTGATGTGCTTTTGTCACCAAGTCATTTGGAGAAGAAAGCTTTTGCTGCTGTGCCACCATGCTGGCCCCAAAGTTGTAAGGGCTAAACTGTTACCCCAAATACTTATCTAATATAGCACTCTGTAAATTTAGGAGCAATCAATGACATTTCCTGGCTTTGATTTCTCCTTTTAAATATGTCTTCAACAATTCAGAAGAACAGATGTATACACATTTTTGTCAAGAAATGTGGTGTGTAGAGTTAAGTACATGATAATAGTACCTTTTTGCATCCATAAAATATTGCTGGTTTAATCAGTTTTTTTAATTTTATCTTGCCTTGTATTTCTTCCTCTTCCTCAGACAATATCATTAAGTTTCTTTTAAGAAGCAACTGTAGTGAGGAGCTTACATTTTTTTTCAAAGATATATAGTGAAGTGTGGAGAGAGATTAATACGAAAACTAAGGAATCCCCACTACTCAAATCTCAGTCACAGCAAGTGGCTTCAGCTGCTCCTCTCTGTTCAAAAACAGAGGCTCATTGGCCTTCCTGCCGTGCATTTTTCTCATTTTCCTGTTTGCCATCATCTTTTCCTACCCAATGCCCTCACTCTGTTCCTCTTTTCTGTGATGAAGTCCTGATCTTCCTCCCAAGCTCGATCTCTCGGGAGGGAGGGAGATGCTGAGGAGGAAGGTTCTGTGCTTCCAGCCTGGTAAATGAGGGGCATTTGAGCTGATATGAGGGACAACAGGGGGAATGAATCACTGCCAGCACAGGTGAAAATAAAAAAAAAGCAAACAAACCTTTGGCAAAGCTGGAGCAACTGCCTGGTGGCTGTGCCTCTCTCATGGTTTACATCTCAGTTTTGCTCCTACTCTAGTCCATGGTAGGAGCTCAAAAACCTGACAATGGCTTTGTGGAGCAGTTAAGTCCATGCATAATGCACATAACGCTGTCCAGAGTTTTGTGGGCTAGGGTTTTTTGGTTTTTTTTTGTGGGTTTTTTTTGTTTGTTTGTTTTTTTTTGTTTTTGTTTTTTTTGTGCTTTATGGATGGCAGGGATGAAAAAGAAACAAGTGCCAGCAGGTAATTTTGTTTCCCAAATAGTCCAAGTGTGAAATGTGTGGGCTCCATTTATCATTCCGTCTGAATCTCTGTGGAGACTGACCTGCTCATATTTACCCGTTTGGATTTGTTTGTTTTCCTTGACTAAATGTTGCTTGCTGGAACAAATGTTGGTAAATCTTAATTTCTAAGCATGCACAAATGATAGATTGCTTTATTTGTTCAAGAAACTCTTTTGTAAGAATGTTTTAATTGTAATTAATAAGGAGAGAGGGGACAGCTGTAATTTGTTGCAGACATCCTTTGTAAGCAAAAATCACAATGGTACCAACCATGAAGGCAATATATGTGAAAAATGACTTTGTCATTTTGGAGGATAGCAATGATGTGATTTATTTTTACATACAGCTATGTTAGAAGTCCATCCTCTTTGTTTCAGAGGATGTTTTGGTTAAGAATGCTGCGAGCTGTAAATACTGAGAGGGACTTACCTCAAGTTTACACTGTCACTAAGTTGGTGTAGGAATGACTCAGTAGCACTGAATGTTTATGAGGATTTAGGAATTTTTCAGTGCTTTGGCAGATGAGATTATCCATGGACCTTCTGGTCACCCTTTACTGAGCGGTTTCTTGGGGTGCTCATAACCATGTTGGCATTTCTTCTCTTCCAACCTCCTTGGTGTCACTTCAGCCAACACCACACAGCTGCTTCTGAAACAGAGGCAGAGGACAGCCCTTCAACTCCTTCCTTCCATTTGTGTCTCCTTTCTTTTGAGAGCCACTTGGAGAGAAAACAGAACAGAAAACCTTTCCTCTAACTCTTTCTGGTATTTGCTAGCAGCTTTCAGTAGCAATACAAATCTGAATGAACCTGCCTTTGGAAACGTACTTTGATGAATACCAGAAATTTTTCTAGATGTTTTTAAGATGTAACTAAGCCTTTAATTTGCCTCAAAAAAGAAATTTAAGTGCTTTTTTTCTCTGCTAAAACCTATGTGACCTTCTGCAAGAACACATGTTGAACAGTCTGGCACTGAATGGCTGAAGCTGTTACTTTACAATACAGTTATGTTTCAGTATCCTCAAAACAGCCCAAGGAAGGAGAAACTTCATTCCTTTGACCTGCAACATTTTAGTGGTGTTTTTTGTTTTGCAGAAGCACTGATCCATTCCTCCAAAGCTGTCTGTGGCAACTTGTGCATGCAAGGGTGAAAAGGATGGGCTGTGATGAGTGCCATAAAACTGAAGGGAGCGGAGAGAGATGCCTGAAAAATTCAAAGTGCTTTATTAAACCCCCTTTCCATAATTTCTTGGATGGAGGGAAAAGCATCTCTTTCAAGCTTGGCTAGGCTTGGAATTAGCTGCTGTCTTCCTTTCATTGTTTGCATACCTTCATGGTTCTGCTGCTGGCTTGTCAGGAGCTTTGGCTCCTGAGCAGCCAGACTGCTCCTGCGTGCAGTGGGCCATCATTCCATCTCACCTTTACAGATATATGGCTTTGACTTTGAGAGCTGAGAAGAAAGTCTTCATGGTAGCTCTAATTAGTAATTTGTTGCTGTTGTTCTTGTTTTCCCTAGTAAAACTTGTTTCAGTTTAATGTGAACTGTCATTTGCTTTGAATGCTTCCATGACATTGCTTAAGAGATGAAAGTTGAAGGGAAAGTGTTTGCTTTTTAAATTTTATTTTGCTTTTATGAAACAAATTTATTTTAAATATATAATTACAGCTTACTCTCAATGCCCTTGAGAAAAACATAAGCTTTTAGAAGACCTGACTCTTAGGTATCCAAATGTAGCAAGGATGTAGCTTGGAAGACGGAAGGTTTTTCTAAATATTTCTATAAGTATTTCTCAATTTTTTGTACAGAGGGTAAACCCTGGTTTTGCTGGCTGAAGTCAAAGGTTATATGCTTAACATCTAGTGCAAGAGATGAATTTTGTCTCTTAAGATCTCTCAGTTTGAGTTTCACTTTGACAAAAAGATTTTTTCACAGCCTGGTCTCCATTTACAGCTTGCATCTTTTTTGTTACAAAATGAGTCAACACTTTTCTGCATCTTTCAGAACAACATGGGGCATAAAGACAGGCTGAAAAGAAAAACTTCTGATAATGAAACCAGACTTTAAAATCCTTGAAGGTGTTTATTTCTGATACTTAGCCTGTCCTGAACTGTAGAAAGGTGAAACCTTTTTTTATAAGTTTATTACCCTGAATATTTCCATTAATAAAACATCCAAAACCATAAGCAGCGTTATAGTTTGTGACATGCTTGTGTACAAAAGCACTTGCAAGTGTCTCTTAAACACAGTAAAAGTGTAGGTAAGAGTCCTTTTGCCTAACACAGTGAATGTAATGGGTAATAAATAAGCAGGGGTTAATTACAGCTGCTGTGTACATGCCTGGTGTGGTGTATGTGCAATGCACACACATTTCATAGGTGTGTTATACATTATACACCCATGGTATGTGATGCTGATGCATTTTGTGGCTGTAAAGCCTCCTCCAGTAAATGCAGCTGTGGATGAAACCCTGGAGCAAGCCACAAAGATTTCTCATTGAAGATCTTTTATCTTGCTGCATGTAGTGAAAGGAAATGGTTCATGTTCCTTTCTCCCCACATTATCCAAGTTCTGCTTGCTGTTTGAGGAGGCTGCATCAAGTTACGAATTTGAGGGTAGAAGATGAAAGGAAGGGACAGAATAAAGCCCCAGCCCTACTGCAGTGTGTCAGGGCCCTTGGAGAGTCCAGGCTGTTGACTTCAGGCACAGTGCCTCTGCTGAGCTGGGCCCAGGAGGTAAATTCCAGGAGCAATAAGGGATCAGGTTGCTGTGCTCAGATTTGTGCATGTGGCTGTCCAGGCTGATGTATTTATTCCCCATGGATCACACAGGTGTTCCTGTCCTGAAGGAAAAGGGTCCCTCACCCTAGAAAAAGCTGTGCCACACACTGCTGATGCTGCCATGATCCGTGTTCTCTTGTTAGGTGCTCACAAGAGAAGCAGGACTTTCCAGAGTAGCAGTCATACTCAGATCTGTACCAGGCACCTTAATTTTTTTTAATTATAGATACTGTGACACATTAAGCTGTTGCAGTCAGTTTTTGCAGTTGTCTACTTTGCATTGTTAACATTTTTTTTGTCCTTTCATACAGAGTTGGCTATTGCTTTTGCATGTAAAACACCCACTTCTACAGGAAAACTGCTTTTCCTAAATTACCAGCTACTCTTCCAGTTGTTAGACAAATCATGAGCTGTACCAGGCTCAATCCCAAATATAACTCCATGTTTGCTTTAAAGTCAAGAAAGATCTAAAGGAATAATGTTAGATGTTATATATTTAAATTGATTAAGGATCTTCATCTCTACTGAAAACATCACTCTGATCCCTTTTGCTTGCTTTTACATTTTTTGATGGCTTGTATTTTAATATTGCCATGCTGTAAATTTAAAAAGATAGAAGACTTAAAATGTCATAAAATATTTTTTATGGATCTTGCCTGAATATAAGTTTTAAGTAGGGTATTTGACCACTTCTGTCACTCTAAGGACAGATGATTGAAAAACTATTCTATGACTGAACAAAGCACAAGAATGTAAATGCTTTTGCGTCTAGTATGTTACCCTGTAATTCTGACTCCATGTAATATATGTTCTTCATTCATGTGAGATTTTTTTTTTCTTTTTTGTTTTTTTTTCTGGGTTTTTTTTTGGGGGGGCTGTGGTTTTTGGTTTTTTGGTTGGTTGTCTTAGGTTTTTGGGTCTTTTTTTTGGGTTTTGGGTTTTTTTTTGGGTTTTTTTTTTTTTTTTTTTTGGTTGGTGTTTTGTTGTTGTTGGGGTTGTTTGCTGTTGTTTGGTTTATTTTGTGTTTTGTTTGTTTGTTTGTTTTTTGCCAAGTGATTCCTGACCTATCACTGAGTGATTTACAGAAAGAGCTTTATTGAAAAAGAAATCACTCTGTTTAAACTTGATTTTTTTTTGGTTTTTTTTCCTTTTGTTAGTGATTGACACATTCATATTTCATATGGTATATGGTGGCTTGAGCTCTATAATCAGTAGATTATAATCTTGTCCAAGTATTGGTGCTCTACAGCTGGATAAATAGATTTATTTTTTTTCAGGATTGGCCAGAACACATTAGTTCATTTCCATTTTCAATGCAGGAATTTGACTCTGCTTCCCAAAGCTGGCAAATATTTCTGTACTTTACAACAAAGCTGTCAAAATGGCATTTTATTGTTATGGTTTGATAGCTTGCATTCTGTTCCTGGTGTAGGAAAGAAGGGCTGCTGGAGGTCAGAGTCAACTGAATTAGCAAGAGATGCTAAGATGGCATTGAAAACAGAATGAAAATATGCTGTCTTTTGGTGTAATATCAATCCAGATTTTACAGGGTTTAAAGAAATGCTATTAGGGATCAGCAACTTTTTTTTTCCTAAAGAAATTATTTCCAGCAATATTAACAGAGACCTTGTAGTCCTGACATAATTATTAAAAAAAAAAAAATCTGAACACTGAGAAAATACACCAGCATCTTCTAGAGCACCCCTACAAGCTTTTGCACAATTATAATAACGTAAAATCCTCAGGTCAAGAATAGCTTTGCAAAGCATTACTCTAAACACATATGTATTTGCCTGCTTTTGACTGGAGGATTAGTGATTTGTTTCTTTGTGGAACTCTAGGCTGAGCCCTTAATTAAGTTTACCAGGCACAAGTGCACTTGAGGTGATCCAGACGACCTTTAAAGGGCCTGCAGCAGATGGTGCAAAGTCTGTATTCCGTGCACTATTCTGCTGTTTTGTCTGGTAAATAAGTATCTAATTACTCCCAGTCTTATCTTATTTCAACACAGTGTCACTAAATTACTTACACGGCTCTAAGTAAGGTAATCCGTTGCCAATCCGATAAGCTTTCAGCTTGACTTTTTGGGAAGTAAACTTGCACCTGACGAGAATCTTCTTTCAAGCAGACAAGAGCATCTTCCTGTGCTTTTCCAGAGGCTCTTAACAAGATCATTCACTGTCTGTCCCACATAGCTTCCTATCTTAATGATTGCTTGGAGTGTTTTTTTTTTTTTTTTTTTTTTTTTTTTTCAAGGTTTTTCTTGAGAGCAAAATGGCTTTTATTTGTGAAGTTTTGTGTTGTGATGGGTGAGAAGAGGCAAGCACTTCTGAAATCGAAGCATCAACTTTGCTTAGGACAACCCCTTATTATTTTTTTTTTGAACTGTACACAGGAGGGGGTTGAGGCAATTTCTTCCTCAATATTGCCTTGGTGAGACCCAAGGTGAAATAGGCAGGTTTCGAGCACTATCCAATTTTCCTCATTATGACTTTCAGTCTCACTAATTCTGAGATGCTATGTGAAAAGCTTGGCAATATTGGGGAGGATTTCCCTCATCTCAGCCTTCCTGCAATCATCCCCTGTGCCTGGCAGCACACCTGCAGAGGAGGGATGAATTGAACAAAAATAATGCATTGCTCACATGCAGTCATCTATTGAAAAGAGGGGAGTTGTCCTGTGATTAAAAACACCATATTTTTGGTCTGAAGACCATAATTCTGGTCTTCAAACAGCAAGTAATTGCTGTCCAGTTCTATTTTCAGAATGTGTTCTGGCTGTCACTGTGCTGTATCCTGCATGTCCTGCAGAAATCAGGGAAGTTCTGCAGGCATGGGCTACACTGAGCTTGGGGCTGTAAAACTGCCCACACATCTTTACCTGAGTGGCTTTTCTACAGTAGCAGTTTTGGGGGGAAAATGTATTTGGGAGAAGCACATCAATCTCAGTACCCAATGGGTGCTTTATGTTTTATATAATTCATATGGTTCATAATTGTGAGATACGAGCTGGTCTAGTTTTTTGGTATAGATTAGTCAGCAGGTCTTAAGGCCACTAAATATTGATTTTTCTTTCTGGCTTTGCTGTCTTTTCTTTTTTTTTTTCTTTTTTTTTTTTTTTTGAATGAACTTGTTTCAACGGAAGCAATTATTCAATTAAAATGGTGGGAAAGGCACTTGATTTGGCCAAAACTCAAGAAGAGCTCTGACAGACATGCTGGGCAGTCCCCTCTGCTTTTGCACCACAGAGTCATTTCTCCCATAATCTCCACCCTGAGCAGCAGGAGATGATGTGTTCTGTTAGAATGAAAGGTTCAGGTTCAGAGCAGTGTTCTTTAAGTTGTGTGTTAAAGAGGATGTCAAATGGGATAATGTAATGCTGCCTTTTCTCCTTGAGGCTGTATAGATGTAGCCACTGAAGGGAAATGTCTCTTGTTCCTGTAATTTTAGTCATTGTCCTTAATCAAATTCTCAGAACAAAACACAGGAAAAGCCAAGTTCACAGGCAGCCTAACAACCCCTTTGACTTTAGTCTCCGAGTTCCCATAAATAGTTTACAAACTAATTGTCTTTAAAAGAGAAAACCCTGTTACTAAGGGCAAAATGTTTAATGTCTTTCTGGTAAATATGCAATTTAATCTAATAGCCCTGTTCCTAGCTGTTAATATCCATGGATGACCTGTTTGGCAGGAGCTTCTGAGAGCAGAGCTGTCCTATTAACCTGCCAGGATATCTGTAAGAACTCATTTTGAGAGTGATTTGGAAGAGCTTGAAGGAGATCATTGTAAACATCATAGTAGGATGCCAGGCAAGTATTACCAGGAGCATACTTGCTGTTTTTATTGCATGATCAATTGTTAAAAAGGTCATTTATGTTTTTGCATTAGAAGCCATACCAAGCTAAATAACAACATTTTGCCTCCCTGTGATATTCCGCTGGTAATTTCTGTAAAGCTGGGTAAAAGCTTCAGCTGCAGGCTTTGAGCTTTATCTCATTCTGGGAGTTACAAACCACTTGAAGGAATTTGTCCCCCTCCACCCCTAAAATATTATCCTTACCTGTTTTCAGTGGAATCTCCTTTTTTAATTATGTGGCACTAGCGGTGTCAGTGCAATACTGGTGACTGTGGGGCTGGTTCAGTGGGATGGGTTCCACAATCCTTGTTCTGCCCTACAAATGTGGGTTTGGCTGAAGATGTGGTGAAGTGACAAACATTCAGTGAGCTCTCCCCAGTGAGGTTTGGGGACAGCCTGGCTGCAGTGTTCCCTGGGTCACCCCGTGCTGTGCCTCATTCAAATGCAGGTTTAGTTCTTGTCTCATACAGAACAGACATATTTTTACTTTTTTTTTCTTTTCAGTATTATCATTCTCATCCCTTTGAATGGGAATGGTCATACTGAATCAAGCTTCTTATCACCAGGTGCAGCATTTGAATCCAAATGCTGAGCTGAGGATAACCAAAGCTCACAATCCATTTTCCATGCACCTCTCGTTATTTTGCATGTTTTCAACCCGGCTGCCTGTGATCTGAGGGGTCAGATCAGCTCTAATCAATCTCATCTCTGGAGCAACCCCCCAGTCCTTGTTTTCAGTGTGTCTCCATCTCCCTGCTCACTCCTGTTCATGCAGTTGCCCTTGTGCTTCACCCATCAGGTTCAAAACCTATCAGATAAAGATTCAGACTTTTCTCTCATCACCTCTCCCATCTTGCTGAAGTTGACCTGTTTTTAATACCTGTGAAAAAAATCACATCCTGTAATTCAGAGAAATCTTCTGTTGTTGTATACAGAGATAGTTTTCAGAGCTTGAAGTGAAGCAAATGCATAATTTAATTTTCTGTTTAGGATTGCCACTGCAGGGTGTTAAATTGCTGCTGCTGCAAGTGAAACTGCACCAAATGCAGCAATGAATTTAACAGCCACATATAGTAAAGCACAACAAGTCAATTTAGGATTTTGTCTCAGGAAACACTGAGTGGTTTTATTAAAAAACATTCACAATTCACAGCTGAAAACGATCCTGTCCTTATGTATGAATCCAGGAATTAGCAAAATGTTTGTGCATAAGTTAAAGGACTTGTTGGCAATTACAAGAACTTGTTCTTTTATTTCTACAGTAAAACTTCAAAGTAGCAAGAGTAAGCTTTTTTTTTGTTCTGAAATATTCTCAAATTATTAAAACGGGATGATTTAAAAATATCACTTCCTCAGGTGTTTTTGTCAGGCCACACAAACGTGATGTTACATGTGCATTTGTCAGTGGCCTCGCTTTGTATTAAGTTTTTAAATTTTTTTCTAGTTCTCTCAGGCTTTGAACAAAATTAGAATACGTGACTACTTAACTCATTTGTTCTTGGCTTCTCTGAAAATCACTAAATAACTGAGAGGAGAAGTACATGTGAATTGAAATTGTGCGAGGGTCTCTATGATCCTGAAAAGAAATCCATCACGAGTAGAAAGCTGTGGGAAAAGCTTAGATCTTCTCAGCAGAAGCAATATTTTAGCCTTCCAGATGATTTTTTTGGGGGAGTCATGTTTTGTATTTACAGTTCCTCTGTTAGAGAAGCTTAATACTTTTACATATCTGAGCAGTGATATTTAGTGATCACATAGTAATTATTTCATAAATGAACTGAGATGTACATGTGGGCACATCCAAACCATAGCCTTAGTCAAAAATATCAGTGTCCATCTCACATGAAGAAAGGAGATATACTTTAAATAGTGTGTTCCCAGAATGACTGAGGGAATAAATATCATTTATTCCCTGAGTTATTTATAAATATCATTTGGAAATAAATACCAAAATACCTGTTTCCAGTACAAACCAAGCCTTTAATCTTCACTTTTTCAATAAACTCAATGAAAGGCAAGTGACCAATATCAGAATTGTTGTAGAGGAATCCTTGTGACTCAGAGTATGCTTGGCATTATGATTTATGCAATGCATGCACCACTGTATTTCTTGGACTATGCTTGTCACCCTTGTTGTGCAGAAAGGGGTAACTCTAATGTGCTCAAGACAGAATTTCTCAATTGCAAATCCCATTTTTCTGTCACTCCTGTTTCTACCATTCACAACAATCACGGTTTTGATGGAATCAATTCTTTTGAGGTGCTGTCTATTCTTTTCCTGGCAATGACTTCATAACCAAAGTGAAAACCTCATTCTGCAAAATGAGGGAACTGACCAAAAAAAATGGGTTTTGTAGATTTCCCAAATTATCCTGCTCTTGTAGGGACAGGTAAGTGATTCTTGCTGATGATGACAGGCCCCTCTAGCTGAAAATAGGGAGACTTACCTGCACAATGGCAAAGCAGCTATTGTAAAATTTTCCTAAATGACACCTAAGCAACAATTTGACCATGAAATCATACAGATTTCAGTGAAAAATGCACTCTGTAACAACAAGGATGAGGTCTAAATTTCCTTCTGAGATATAAAATTAGTTGATTCCTCTGGCTTATGCTGGTACAGGTACTGCAAGAACTTAGAGCAGCAGCAGGATATCACCAGGTCTGAGAAGTTCTCAAAGGCTGGGGTGGCTCTGTTTGTGCCTGGGGCACCTTTTAACCAGAAAGTAGGAGAAAGAAATATGATTTTTTTAACTATTCATCGATAGTTGAACAGTAATACTGAATTTGTGGTGGAGTTGCAATTTTTTAGAAGTGTTAAGAGTTAATTTCCACCTGTTTTCAATACGTGCAGAAAAAGATGCTGCATGTACCTTGCAGTCCCCAATTAAAAAAAAAAAAAATCTATAGGTTAAACTGTAACATTTTTCTTATGGAAATAATGGAAAACCTGGAAGGGAGACAAAAAGCATCCTCTTAGACACAAAATTAAAATTCTGTATGGAAAACCTAAGGTTCACTTGGTTTATCCATGGATTTGTTCAACTTTTTCATATAATAATTAAAATAAAACCCTGCCAAACAATTAAAAATCTCATATTTTCAGTTTCCTTGCAGAGGGAATAATGTCTGTAAGTTGATGCTATCAGGGGGAAATGGTAGAGGCTCATCATTCCCTGCCATGTGCATGGAAAGAGAGGATACCTCAAGGGTTGATAGATGAGGAGGAGAGAGAGGATGCTGAGCTGTGAGGTGCACAGAACACACTGAGTTTTTTCTCTCACTGCTTCATTTCCAGGTTCTTGGGCTGCTGTTTGTTGCAGGGGGACAGGAAAGAGCTGCAGATGGCTGCAGATCAATACATTCTGAAGAACTGCTGGAAAAACCAATCTAATTATGAAATCTGTCCATGCAAGTGTCTTACAGACGATCATCCTCATCCCAAAACTGTTCACATCAATGCAGTTACGAGCAAAGGTGATCTTTTCTCAGCAGTTGTACAAACCTCAATGACAGAGGCAGTATGTGGTCAAGCAGCTGTAACCTGCTCTCAGTCACCACTCACCTCCTCTAACTCACTGTGTATCTTTATAGCAATCATAAAATAAAACAGTGCAGATGAAAATGTGGTACGATGAAGCACAACCCCCACAGCAGGTGAGGGAAGCAGAATGTGCTTGAAAGGAGGAAAGGTGGCACATCAGAAAATACTTTGTTCATACACTTTCATGATTGCTTCATTTGAACTTTTTTCTGAGTGGTTGTAAGTGCTTTGGGTTTTTCACCTTCCCCTTTAATGACACCTGAAAGATGAGATCCAAACCTTCTTTTACTTCCAAATTAAAAAGAGTGGACTTAAGAAATAGCATAGCATATAACACCCTGTTCTCTCTGGTATACCTCTAAAACACATAGGTTCATGCACAAATATACCAACATACTATTCTGACATTAAAATATTCTACTCTGTAAGTGGTTAATACATTTCCATTCATGTGCCAGATTTATCTGAGCGATATGTGACAAGGAAATTGTGATTATGACAACAGTTTGGGGGAAATGAGTTGATAGTCACCTTCAAAGGAGAGTAGGGATGCAGAATTCAATAACTGCCAGAAAACTCCTGTATTCTCCCAAGTGCTTACAGACTGTGTGGCACAATTAACAAATTTAAACTTTTTTTTGCTTAATATGCCACTTAAAATTTGGAGGCCAAATTTATTTTCAAAAGAATTTTGGGCCCTTTAGGGAACGTCTTTGAGACCTGCAGCTCACTTCTCTGAAGCGCTGAAAAATTGTTTTCTGTGAGAAAACAGCTCAGTCAAGGCATTAAGAGGGACCTATCAGTTTAGTTATTATATCAAAGAAATTTGGAGGAGCTGTGGCCTCCGTGCATTGCTGCTGCTGTGGGACACAGCTGAGTGTGAGACATTAAAGTGCAAAAAGGGAGAGGAGGGTACCAGAGTCACCTCATGTTTTGCACTTGGGCAGTAGCAGCAAGCACAGCCCCTGGGCTGGTGGCAGTGACTCTGCAGGCAGCTTTTGGGTTGTGCCTTTGATGCTGTGCAAATTCTTCTTTGCAGCCATGGAAACCTTCTAAATCCCTCAATTAGACTCTGCATTTTCCCATCTCACTGATCCTAGCAGCTCCTCGTTACCTGTGTCTCTGCTGCTGCAAGTATTACTGAGTTTCTCTCTGGCAGGCAATCTTCACCAGAGGGTCAGTTTTGAGATGTTAGATCCTTTTGGGGGATGTTTTCCTTCATAATTTATGTCCTGTTCTTGCCTGGACTCTTGTTCTGCATTTTTTTTGTGCACTGGTCAAAAGATTTTTTAACTTGGGGGCAGCATCTGCTGTAGACACGGGAGCATTTTTCTGTATCAGACCCTCTGCAAGCCTACAGAACATGAAAAAAAAATGTGCCTTTGGAGGCAGACAGAAACAAAGGGGTCATTAAATACAAAAACAGGACTTTCTCACTCCATCTCATCAAAAGACTCAAACCCTGTGACAGTGGGGCAGCAGATGGCAAAGTGTGAACAGCACGGGAAGTCATCAGGAATCCCTGGAAAGGGTGTTTGGGGAAGCTGCATGGAAAACGAGGGGACATTACTGCCAGAAAGGAGTGAGAGGCAATCATCTGTGTAGCCATAAAATAACCCTCACCTTTCCTGGCGGGGACTGACACTGCAGTAAACAAGCTCAAACTGGGAAAGGCACATGGTAAATGCTGCAGATGAAGCCATAAAAGTCTGGCAGCCGACGCAGTTCATGCCTTTCATAAAATCTGTGAAGAAGCAAATGGGGAGACAGGGACTGGTCAAAGTGGCGGGGCAAATCAATCTACTTTTCACCATCTCAGGGAAAAAAAGCAGAGCTGAAAGACCTGCTGAGCAAATATCTTCTCAGACAATGAGCTGCCATGTGTTACTGCAACTTGCAAAGCAAGATAGGGCCCAAAAACCTTGAATCAGCTAGGGACTGGTAGAGGGAAAGAAATTTTAACAAACCTGGGATAATTCAGACATCTGCTTTCTGGGAATCTTCAGTGCTCTGCTTGGAATTGTCGTGCACACACTGAAACAGCTTGCTGTGGTTTGTGCTGCTGCCTGGGTCTGTCTTGTTTTAATAAAACTTCCAGAGGAAACACCAGTAGCAGACATTTCCCAATGATTAAGAAAAAAACATTTCCTTGGCTTTGGAGCTTTTAATGGAAATCTTAAACTCAGTTTAACCTTTACATTCTACCTTTTGTAATGGCACCTTGGGCTCCCCAAGTGGATAACTGAGCCAGTTTTCCTATGGATTTTTGAGAAAATGTAGCACTGATTGCCGAGAAATATATATCAGATGGTTTTGAAGGTGAGTTAATGTTTTTCATGCCTGAGATTGGACTCAGTTTCTTTCTTTCTCTTTCTTCTGGATCCTACAGTAGTGCAGGGAGTGTGACTGAGCTGAATGGTGTCTGTGGATGCCAGGCTAAGGACAGAGTCACAAAAGGAGTGGCAGAAAGGGAGGAGGAGAGGAGAGCCACCTTTCTCACTGCAGTTTATGTATTTCTGGAGTAAAAAGTTGTTAGATGACACCACATCTTCATCAGCTGTGCTCTGGTTCGGATTTTGAGTTTTATTTTCCTGAAAATCTAGTGGAAGACTTATTAAGCTTGCATCTGGAAAGGGAAAATAAAATTACAAGTTTTCTGTGATTTATTTCTAGGCTGTGATCTGCTCTGCAGGATTAGGGATCCACCACACACTTCTGTAATCCCTGGGTTGCTGATTGTACAAACCTTTAGTGCTTCTCTTGGGCAGGAATGGGTGATTCTCACCTTCCAAAGTCTCAGTTCCTGCACAGAAAAATGAAACCTCATCTCTTTGGATGAACTGAGCCCTTGCTAAGTGACCCTGTGGGGGAAGAGCTGCTGAGCAATTTGTTGGGAGGAAAGACAAAACCTCACAATTAACTTTCAGAGGATCATGTATTTTGGCTCTTGGCCACAAATGTTTAATAGCAGGTCAAGCTTGACAGAGCAGCTTTTGTGCCCAGAGCTGAGCTGGTAAGTCAAATCCACTACTCTTTGACAACTTAATTTTGACTTCAGGCTTGGGGACAAATCGCAAAGGAACACGAGTAATTGTGCAACAGCTGTCACAGGAGAGGGGGAAAATAAAATAAAAAAAAAAAAAAAAAAGACCAGTGTGCAAGTCATGGCATACTACTTTAGGAAGCATAAAACTTGCAAAAGTGTCTCTGGAGCAGGATTGCTCATATTTCTGAGGTTTTTTTTTCTTTCATAAAATAAAACCCAGCTAGCTGTTGAACTAGACAGTTACTACACAGAGGTTGGGTTGGCTACAGCTCTACCACAGTTCTGGAAGAAAGAGAACACATCACATGTGCTGTGTACACAATACAAATGACAAATTTAACTTGTCAGGAAAAGGGATTTGGAGCATAAGGCAAAATCAGTAAAATGCTGCTGGACATTTTAGGTGGTAAAGAAAAGCTTCATCAAGAAAAAAAAAAAAAAAAAAAAAGAGTTTTATGCTTTTTATGCTTTTCTGGATTTGGAGATGAGAGAGAAAGATCCACTGCAGAGCTGCTTGTTCTCAAGCTGAAATGTGTATCCGTGATGGTGCTTTCCAAACAAGTAGGAAAAGCAAGGTTGTGTTGGCAGTGGAGAGACAGAAGTGACTTGTGTGAGTTAAAAGAGCATTTGCTGTGGGAACTGGCAGGGAACTGCAAAAAGGAGAGAACAGGGCGAAGTTGAGCTAGAAATACAAACTGTTAGAAGGCTGAAAGATCAGGTTTCATCAGAGCTTAGCAAATGTCTCAAAGTGTAATTGTTAAGGAAAAAAGGAATCAAAGATACAAACCCTTCCTTCTCAGTCAGCTCTTTACTCTTTGAGGACATCACCTTCTTCATTCAGAACTTTCTGCTCTCCTGAATAACAGTTCATTCAGGGTGAATTGCTGTGCTTGAGAAGAGCTCTGCCTCTAGTTGTTTAGCTGTTAAAGAAGCTGAAAGTTGGATAATTTGGTTTATTTACCAGTACTTAAGCACAGTTCAGAAAACAACCAGGTTCTAGCAGACCATCACCACTGAAGGAGGAGGTGCAAAGGGAGAAACCAAGATTGCCAATGAATAATTCTAATGGTGCTGGAAATGGTAGACTTAGTCAGAGATGACTGTGAAATTATTTTCCTCTCATCTTTGAGCAGGGAAATTCATTTTTGCCTCCCCATAACAGAGCAGCTTTGAAGCAGCTTTTCACATGCTGTATAAATATGTATGAAAAAATGTTTGTGACAAGATTAATCCCTTTTTGCATCTCAGTCTTGCGGGCGACCTCAAAATGGATTTCAAATGCCAATGGAATGCTTATACCTCCACTTGAACTTTTTGTAAAATCCCTTCACCACAATCTGAGCCCTTCCTGCCAGTGTGTGTGCTGTGGACAGGAGTTGGGAAAGTTTTCCATGCGTTTTTAATGTCTGTCTTTGCAGTAGATAATACTGACCTAGATCTCCTATTATTCAATCAGTCTTTTTTTTTTCCCAAATTAGTAGAATGTTTTAACTCTTCTCCCTGGCTGTGCTTACATCCTTGTTTTCCAAGTTTGTTTGAACTAATTCCCGGAGAGCTTTCGAATGTGCTAACTGTATAGAATACATTACTTTGCCATCTGTTTCAGGAAATACACTTTTCCCATTGCATTCCTATCCTGTAATTATTGAAACTCCACAGTGAACTCTGCAAACCACAGGTATTTATAGCCTTGTAAGCATACTTCCTTTTGTTTCAGCAAGAATATACAAGGAAAAAAATTTTGTTCAACTTTTGCCATTTTTTTTTTTAGTACTCTGAGACAGATATTTACGTGACAGTTTAATAATAAATTAAACCTTTGTATATAAACATCATTGCTCATATGTTGAGGGTGCAAGTAAGACATTTGATTGGAGTTTTAACTATTTTAATGGAAAAAAACCCCACTTTTCTGTTCTTTTTATTTTGTTTTTAGCTTCTTTGGATTGCTGCAGAGCAAGAGAAAATGGCAGTGAGGAATCACAGGGCATGTAAAAAACTCATATTTTTTTATCAGCTATGCTCACCAGATTTTGTGTGAGTAATTTTTTCGGGTTTTTTGTGCCTATTCCTGAAGAAAAAGGCTTGGAAATGGAGTTTTTAAAAAAGAAATGTAGAGAGAAAACTTACAACTTGGTTGTTGAGCGAAAGATGCCACCAGTGCTTGTGGTCAGGAAGCTCCCCTGTCCTGGGAGGTTTTGGTGAAAATTCTGCCAATCTCTGCTGCAGTTTATGTATTTCTGGAGTGAATCAGACTTCAGGTGGTGCAGTGAGCTACCTGGATGGTGGCAGAACCTTTTCCAGCAAAATTCATGGTGCTCCAGCCTAAAGGAAATCAATGAACCTCTCTGATCTAAGTATGTACAGTTTCTATCACAGACCGAGTTTCAGTTTCTGCCACTGAAACACATTTGAAATCATGTGGTTTGTGGTCAATGCCAATAACGACACTTCCATAAAATCTTTTTTTTCTGGGATGTCAGACCTTGCTTTTCTGCAGTTTACATGAAGAAAAAGGGTGTGTGTTAAAGCAGAGAAGCAAGAACAAAAATGTCTTTTCTCTCCTTGGAGTTGTTGCCGTCCCTTTTCCAGTAATCACAGTCATGTAAGGCCTCTGGTTTTTTTGCAGGTATTGATGAGACTTGGAAAAGCAATCCTAAAACTAAAATGTGGACTATCTAAAACCTGACTATGGGTAACAAGGCACACCCAAGCCAGATCACCTCCTCCAGAAATTTCTGAAAACATAAACAGAGCTGCAAAAGCAACTGAATCAAAATCCTTTGTTAGGTAGCAGCCACCCCAGTGTGCAATAAACTCTTTCTTAGTGGAGAAATTATTTGTTTTCGACTGTTTTGGAGCTGTTTTGGCAATATTTTCTGTGAGGTGTAAGGTGTTTATAGCACACCTGCTGACATGAATCCAATAATGGATTCATAGGCACAATCCAGCCTTGTTATTTTTAAGTTAGAGTGGTTAATAAGCATGAAGTAATACAGGTAATTTGCCAAGTAAAATAAACTATGAATACTTTAATCCATTAACCCTAATGTTTAATTTTTTTTTTTTTAAAGGGTAACCTAGTGTGTTGATTAGAGCTTTTAACAAAGAAAAAAAAATAGTTCTAAAGAAAGATTTTTTTTTTAAAATTGTGCATTTAGATGGATTAAAATGGTGGTATTTCCTCAGAAAGTCTTGTCTCATTTGTTCTGGGTTTGTTTGTGGTTTTTTTTGTTGTTTTTTTTAAATCTTTGATCCAGAATAATTTAATTTGGATTCAACATGGGTACAGAATGAGTCATAATTTATTGACCAGAGGTATTGAGTCTGAAACCTATGCACAAACACAGGGAATTCTGGGTGGGAAGAGACTGCTGGAGACTCATCTGGACTTGTCTTATAAAGAGAGCCTTGGGTGAAGTTGTTCAGGGTGCTGCCAAGGGGACATGTCCTGCTCTGTGACCTGATTCCACCCCTGTGTATCTCAGCATATTTTTGCTACTAATCAGGATTAATCTCTCAGCTACCCAGTACTGAGAAGACTGAAAATCTAAAGATCCAAAGCTAAGCATAAGGAAGAGGTTAGGATTTTCTGTCAAATCATGTTCCTGAAAAATAGATTTCTGCATTCTTCAGAAGTGTTTTCAAATATATCTTTTACATGGTCTGTGGAGAGCAAGTTAAAACATTTAAATTTTTTTTTAAATTTTGGTTTTATATTCAGAAAACAACAAACAGGTTGGCTTGAACTTTTATTGAAAGCAGTGGATCTTGGCTTAAGGGCAGTTTGTTCAATACCCAGATGATACACTCTTTCAAAACTGCTGAAAATTGCTTTCAGAGCAGCAGTTACTATACCTGCTGTAAAAAGATCAGCTGGAGGAGCTTGGAGTTTGAGTAACTCTGACAGAAGTGAAAATCATAATAGGAAAAGTTATCAGCTTAGGCTTTTTTCCCAGTCAGTTTTTGGGATTGTAAAGAAATCCATTCATTCTCTTCCCACATTTGCCACAGTTAAAAGAAAATTAGTAATGATTTACACATACCTTTTAAAACAGGAAATATTTTTCTCTAGTGATGTTTTATGGTTTTCTGTCTGAAATAAATTTAATTTATCATTTGTTTTGGAATTTCCCATTTGATATAGATAGTCAAAGAAAGAATCCTTTCCCTCGATCAAGAAAAAAAAATATCTTAGGGGTTTTCATGTTGAATTTATCTTAAAATGTTTGGGGATTTTCTTTTTCCACTGAGTATGTGTCAGGGGAAATTTATGAGCAATTTTTAATTCATTTTAATTTTTATTTTAAATTTTAATTCATTGTAGCAATTCATTTCTACAAATTGAAGTCTTATGCATCTGCTGAACACTACTATTGACAAGAAGGGATCCACTCCCACATACTGGGAATATTAACAACTTTGTGACTGTAGGGAGTTGAAAAGACATTTCCCTGAAAAATTTTCCTCCAACAACACGACCAGTTCCCGTTCACTGTTTAAATCCTCAACAAATGACAGAAATGAGTTGAACTGAAATTGTAACACTATTTTATTTATTGATCATATTTTATTTATTGATCAACTCTTCCAAGTTTTGTGCAGAGAGTTTGAGCTACCAACAACTTTTCCCCAACAGCCTTGACACTGAGAGCTCCCTGAGGGAAAACAGTGCAAATTCCCTGTAGTGCAAATTCCCTGCAGGAGTTATATCCCTTGTAAAGACTACCCCCTCTGAGGTTTGGGGTTTTTTTGTTTGTTTTGTTTTTGTTTTTCTTTGTTTTTTTTTTTTTTTACTTTTCATGAAATTTTAATTGAAAATTAAATCATTTTTTGAGTTTTTTTTTTTCTGTTTTAAAACCTGTTGTGTTGGTTCAGATCACGGAAAGGACCCTCTGTGTAATTGTCCTCTTTCTGGAGGCAGCTTTCAGCATGACATCAGGCTGATGTGCAATGTAAATTTAATCTGGTACAGACGTGACATTAAAAGTAAAAAAAAAAAAAAAGATATTCTGAAATGGAGAAGTTTTTTTGTAAGCCAATTTTATTTCAACCAAGAGTGAAATGCAAGAGGTGTGGTTTAGGTTTTTTTTCCTTTCATTGAGTTCCCCATCCTTTCAATATGAATTTCACTGATATTATGTCAGCTGTAGGAAAAAAAAATCCCGTGCGTGTATTTCCAGTTTATTGATCAAATAATTTTATCTGATTTCTTCTTGAGAATTTAGAAGACAATGGATTGAGGAGGTGTATAAACAGCACGAATGAGACTGATGTACTGCTGTCCCAATTGCATTAAAGATTCTGAACTGGAGTTGGCATCTCCTGCTGTGTGCATTTCCAGAGCTCCTCAGCAGGAAGGGCACAAACCTGTCTTCATCCATTTCACAGCAGAACAATGCTCTTTTTTTAAGTTGTAGTAATGCTGTATGATTTGCAGTTTGGCTTTAAAAATGAAAACAGCTTGTGGAACTTTTATTGCGCAATTTGTTTTTTTTTAATAGGTGCTTTAATAGGATTTTTAATGCGAAAGGAAATTACCCAAATATTGTAGTAAATGTAATCGAGTGGTGCCATTCTTTTGTTTTTGTTTTTGTTTTCCCAAATTGATTAAGACAGAGCTGGATCACTCTGGAGAGGCCCCTCAGGGGAATGTCTGTAGAACGAGGGCGGATTTTGCAGTTTCTCACAGCAGTCCTTGAATTCTTTCTGAATGGTAGGAAGCTGGGGGATGGATCTGGGAGCACTTCCAGTGCCAGAATCCTTCCTGCTGTCCCCAAAATGTGTGCAGTCTGAGTGTTGGGGTGTCACCCTGCTGCTGAGGAAGAGTCCTGGAACCTCAGAATGCTTTGAGCTGGAAAGGATCAGTTTGGGTTTAACTTGAGACCAGAGCAGGATCTGAGCATGCCAGAGCCCTTTTCTGGGGAGTTCACAAAGCAGAGGTATCTCCCTGTTCATACTGGTTAATGCATTCCACAAAGGCTGCAGAACAATTGCTGTCAGTGCCTGTCCACACCATCAGAGCATTGCAAACCTCTGTTTCTCCTCCTCCATATCATTGTCTCTTGGTATTGTGATTTTAGTGCAGATTTTCCTCCTTCTCTCTGTTTTTATGCTGCACATCACACAACTTGTTTTATAAGGTTTTTTTGTTTGTTTGTTTTGTTTTGTTTGTTTTTGGTTGGTTTTGTTTTTTTTGGGTTTTTTTTTTCTGTCAGAGGTGCAAACCCATTTTTTTTGCAACATTTCCCCTCAAATCTTATTATTTAATTGCCTAGAGTGTTCGTATGGGGTTTTCCTTGGTTTTAATTAATCCATTTGAAGGAAGGATAAGCAGCACTAGAGAGAAGACCTTTCCAGACTGAGCCACAACATAGTGGAAAAAAATAATCTGGCTTCATGCTTATACTTGAGTATTGGTAGCAGGCTTAAAAACCCCTCACAAATCCATGGCATCACTTGCTAATTGTTTTTGTCATATATAACCCAGATTAATTTATACCATAAATGTCATTTTGCAGATTACTTGAGCCAGCTAAACAGCCCTGCAGGTATGGAACACAATTACTGAATCTGTTCCTGTTAGTGCAGTATCTTTTGTGTGTCCTCCACATAATATCACTCATGGTAGCAAAGTTTGCTCTGGATTTCCTAGAAATTGCTGCAAGGGGTCAGCCAGGAGGGTCACCCAATCCATTTTTGGTCTCTGGGGGTGGTGGTTAAAGTTTCCTGGTGCTTCTGATGGAGTTGGACTTGTGGAGTTCACTTGGGTCTGCTCCAAAGTCTCTGCCAATGGCTGAAGTGTGGTGTTTAAATTTCCTCCCATGTTGGCACACTCCTGGTGTTTTAAGTGAATCTCTTTTGTCCAAATGGAGCCAATTAGTGAATTCTTGCAGTGCAAAGGGGAAACTATTGACTGCTGTCCTCTTAGCACCTTTTTTAGCTTGTCTTGCAAGGCCATGTGACATTCTACTTTTCCTTTCTTACAGAAAACTGGGGTTTTTTTTTTTTTTCAGCTGTTCTTGAAATGGCATTTTCCAGCCTCTTCTCTCTCTTTTTCATTTCCTCTGAACCCACCAAGAGAACTATTAAAAACTAATGCCAAAAACTGGGCTCAGCTCTGCCTTTTTGCAGGCACTCTTTCCCCACAGTTAGGGAAAGTGTTGAGTTTGTGATCAATGACAGCAATTTATCCCTCTTGGTCAGTATTACTATTTTCCATTTCTCATCTGTGTGTAGACCTTTTATTTTCTGAGCATGTTTTCATCTCTGTTATCTCTTGGTTTTGAACACTTCCTACAATTTGTTCAAATTTGTCAGTTTGAACTCTGAGTTCTCCTTGAAAATTCTTGCAGCCACTCCCAGTGTTTTGACCCTTCTAATTCTTATAGTTCCTTGATTCTATTTTATTAGTCAATAAAGAAATTATCAAAGGTACTTGGGCCTGAGGCTGAGCCTCTTTCAAGACCAATTTTAGGTCTTACAAGCTGACAGCAAACTACTGATGGCTAATTTTAAAGTGCAATTTTCCAAGAGCTGTGCCACGTTTCATGGGTTTGCTTAGCAAACTGTTACCTGAGGCAGTGCAAGAAAAAAAAAAAAAATAAAAACCCTCCTGAATTCAGGACACATCACCACTGCTGCTGTCCCGTGTCTGCCAGGTCACATACCCTGCCAAGGAAACTAAAATAACTCAGTGTGGCCTCTTTTCAGCAGGTTTATTGCTTCTTTAGTACCTTGCTGTTTGGCAGGTGCTTATAAACTGTTTAGAAAATGGCTTTTTTAGGGATTTCTGGGTGACTGTGGCTTTACAGCTGCTCTGAGGGTGCTGAACAGAGAATCAGTGACTGGGGTGAGGTGCCTGACTGGGGCTGTGGGCGGGATGCCTGACCCTGGCTCTGTTTATTTATATAAATTTATATTTATATGAGCTCTCTGTGCTCCTTTACCCTGCTCTGCAAGTGCACTGGGAGCACTTCTGTCAGGGCTTCTCTTTCCTTTTATCAATCCTAACTTTGATTCCACAACAATTGTGCATTTTGGTGTAATTTTGAATTTCAGTCATGTCTTTAAAAGGACACTCATTCTAGCTTTGCTGCTACCTTCAAAAGTTCTGGAATTTACTTTTTGTAATGCTGGCAGTGTGATCTGAAAGTTTTGAATGCTTTTCTTCTGCTAAGGGGGAAATCCCAAACACTAATTTTTTTTTATTACTCAGATTGACTATAAGACTCAGTTTCTTCCAAAAGTGAGGGACTGACAATATCTTCAGCATCTCTAAAAATAGCTTTTACAAGTAATTCAGGAATAAAAAGACATTCCTATAGTTGCATTTCTCTATGTCAAGCAAGATCATCTTATTTGGAGTACGTTGACTCAGAAATTTACAAACCTTTTCTGCTATGCTTAGCATATGTTAGAAATGGGAATTGTTGAAATGTGAATCAAATATCAGGTAGGAAAATTTCATGTTATGCAAAGGAAATTCCGTTTTGGCTTTTAACCTACCTCTTATGTCCCAGTTAATACTGTTTATGTTCCATTTTTCTTGCCAAAGATTTTGTCTTTATTATTTTAATGAATAGAACTTCTAACTTATATTAATTTTCCTTATTTCATTGTTTTTTCTCCTGAGCTCACATGGAATTGTGAGTTCTTTTTATATCTGAAGGCATACATGAGCCAGGAAACACTCTAGATAATAGCTAAAAGAAATTTGTTTTTCTAATTAGCAAAATATTTTTGGAATTTTTTTTAAGGATGTGCATGTGGAAACAAAGTGAAAATCTTGATATTCCATGAAGAGACACGCCTGTGTCTTTTCTGAAGTGAAGCCTTCTTAGTAGTCTAAAAGACAGGACAACCATGGAGCATATAAAATATTCTCCATGTCAGTGCTGCCACCAGTTTAATCCAAATTTTAAGATTCCCACTTTAATGTGCATCTCTGTATATAGTTAAAGGTGATTAAGAAGCTGCTTTGTGCAGTTCTCAGTCCCCTTTGTCCTGCAAGTGACATCATATGATCATCCTGAGAGGAGCAGATGGGCTGGTTCCTTCTCAACCACAATAATTCACTGTGGTTTTGACTTTCCCCTATGAAATTTTGTGCTGAAAATGTTGTCCTGGAGTAATAAACTTGGAGCCAGATGGACCTAGAGTTTGAACTGCACAACCTTACACCAAAATAAATTCTGGCAAATGTTACAGCAGAGTGTTCCTTTTTAGAAATAACAAATGGGGAATTTCGAACTAGCAAAAATCACTGTATCAAACTGTATCTCAAGATTAAGGATTTATTGCAGTTCCCATTACAAATACAATTTAAATTAAAAAAAAAAAAATTCAAAATCAATACCATCTACAGCAGCAACAGTTCCAGGCTCTTTAAAGTCTTGCTGCACATTGTACAGCTGACAAGAGCAGATCACTGCAGACACTGTGGGTGTGCAGGATTGGATTTCTCTCCTGGGAAGAATGGTGAGTGCCTGTCAGAGGGGTCTGGATCCTGCCCCAGGCAGGGCAGTGACCTGTTCTAAGATGTTCTAAGCCACGTTAAAACACCAGTGCTGGAGACATCTCTTTATTTTTGTTACCTTTTCAAACTTCCTGAATGGCTTTTACTCTCTGACACAATGATTTGTCCTTCCAGCATGGCACACAAGGAGTTAACCTTTTACTGTCCCTAAATTAAGCTTTTCTTTAAGGTTTCCTCTTATGGTACAGGTCGTTTCAAGCAATCTTGAGCCCTGACTGTTTTTCTGGCATTAACAAATCCCAGGAAAACAGATTTGTGGTTTCCTTTCATCAATGACAACTTTGAAAATCTTGGTGACTTTGGAGAACTGTCAGTGCGACTTTGACCAGGGACAGAAAGTTCTGCTCAGGCTTTTGGTTTTATGGACAGTGCTCCTTTTTGCTGGTGTTTGTGTGTGTGCATGTAGAGCTGTACATCAGTTGAATTTCCTACTGTATTTTATTTTATTTTTTTTTTCAAATCTCCCAATGGAAATCTTTTATTTGGGAAATCACTTCTCAAAAGCTAGGTCTAAAAAAAGTAATTTTTAGCTAACATATGCATGAGAGAGAGAAGTTCTATATTAGAGTAAGCCATTCATCTGGGATGCAGGAGACTCAAGTTCAAGTTTCTGCTATGCAGGTTGTCTCCAGCTGTCCTATGAAAGTCCTCGAACCATAATTTGCTTATTTAGAAGTATGTCTGCCACACTTTTAGTTTCATTTTATTTTCAGGTTTTTTTTCCAGTTCTAAATGGGAGAATATGATCTGGATTTCCGGCCCAGTTTTTGGTAGAATGCTTGTGGTTTACAGTTCTAAACAAAAGTAATTTTCTCTAAAATGGCAGGAAACGCTTCTTATTCTTTTAATTTTTGTATCTCTATTGCATTTTGTAAAGAATTGTTGAAGAAAAAAACAAATTAAATGTTTTTTTTGTCCAAAATCAGAATATTGTCAAAGGCATTGCTGTGTTTGTGCACATTTATTTGGGTTTTCTTTTCCTGCTTGTAAATTGGCTTTCTCTAGAAATGTTTTGGGGAATATGAAGCCTTTGCTCATCTTTTGCTTTCTAGTGCAGCCTGAACTGGGGCTCAGTAGGATCACAAACAATTGTTTTTACCAAGTTGGGGCCAAAGAGTGATGGAAAATATGTCCAGCCAGAAACACTCCCATCCCATAGCATGAAAAAACAAGCTTTTCTCTATTCTTCAATACAGTTTTGGGTGAATAATGCCTCTTTTTAAGTTGGTTTTTTTTTCTGAAGTATTTGAATAGTTGATTTATTCCATAGAACATTTTGTCATCATCAGAAATAGTTGATATGGAGTTGAAAACCATCATTTTGGTTTCAAGATTTGTATTTCTCCTGTGAATGATTAACTTGATTAAACACATTTAATCCCACTTTATTTCCTATTTATCATGATTATGCAGAACATAGTTGAATCAGAAAGAGGAATCCTTTCTTGGTTAAATTCAGAAAACCCTATGAAATCATCCACAGAGGTGGGAGATCTGTTTTTTTTGCTTTGTTTGAAATTGCACAAAGTTTCAAATACTTCTCCCCAGCTGGCAATTCCCTTTCACAGATAAGGTTGTAAATGTCTCAGTCCTGTTTGTTTTCAGAATGAAAATCCACTATGTGCTTAGCCCTTTACAGGCATTTTTAACATGCTTTTGACAGGCATCCAAAATGTAAGAGTTTGATTTGGAATTAAACAATTCGTGAAAGAAGCGAGACATTCACAGAATAAGTCAATTGTGTTGCATTCCAAATGTGAGTTCTCTTTTTGCTTCCAGATTATTTTTGGCCAAAATATTTTCTTTTGAGTGGATCCAAGAGCTTAGAGCTTTGTTAGGAATCAAGTCTCATTTGAATTTATCTCACATTTCCAACCAGTAGCTTTCACCTATTGGTCCACAATATCTTACAGTTTGCTACCCTGATGAACCAAAAGTTCTGTGAGGAAGGAAATTTGTGTTAACTCCAAAAACTCATTGTGATTCTTTGCATTGTGGAGTTCACTGACAGAAAAATACTTTCTTTCCTAATGTCAGATGATTTTATTGATGCTGAGGCTTCAGAGATAATGTTGAACTTGCACTGCTCATGGTTGTTTCACTCTGGGATCTGTTCCTGCCCTTTGCTTTGTGAAATTGTTTGCACCTTAACCCTGCTCACATCCTGAGATTATTGAGAACCATCTGACTGCTCACAAACACATTGGCAGTGAAGAGCCATGGGAGCTGTGCCTTTTTAATTAAACTCCCACTAAACATCTGATTTGGGGTAGCAGGGGTAGAAAAGGAAATTTTTTTGAAAAGGGGCAGTTGAGCAGGCTGAGGGGAGTTTTCTTTGCCTTGCAATCAATGAAAATTTCAAAAGATCAAGTTTTGGGGAGAACAGGAGAAAAAATGTGCAAATCCTTTTTTCACATTAAGCCAAAAAAATCCAAGAAACAAAATTCATGCAGTAGGCAGGGCAGGGAAATACCATGCAGAGACAAACCAAAAAGATTGACTCCAATCTGAACACAAAACCAAACTGCTTTCAGTCTGCTAGGACCATCTACAGGATTCTGTATCACAATTTAACCATGTTAAAAATGCTTAGTAACTTTTGGAATGCATAAACCCTACTCTCTGCTCACACTCCTCTGATTAACCCACCCAAAGGACTCTGCAGTGCACAAAGCTGCAGCTTCTGAGTCCTTGTTGGCATAATGTGTGTAAACTTTGGACAGGGAGTAACATGGTTCAGCAAGAAGAAGGGATCCAGAAAGCTTTTTTTTCTTCTCTCAAAAGCAAGCTTAGTATATTTAGGGCAAACACTGATACAGAAAGATCTAAATCCTGCTTGGTGGTGCATTGTAATCAAAACTTAAAGTCAGAAAACAAATATAAAGGTACAGCTGGATCTAGTATATGTCCTGTGTTCTTTCAGAAGGTTGAGAGAGGGGTGTTTAACAGAATCTGTTAAAGATTCTGCAGTCAAGGGAAGGACCAAAAGGAAAACATAGATCATCACAGGAAAATGCAAATAGGACCAAAAAAAAAACCCCAAAACTATTTCAAAATGGAAATATCTGCTTTCACTGAATCCAGTTGCACTATTAAACATTTGTCAAACATCTCAGATGATTAAGATGTGGATAACTTTTTAAATTGAGAGAATTTTCTTTATTGTAGGATAATTTTGAAGCTGTATATATGTCACATATTCAAACTGCATTTTCAGCTGTCATTGCTGAGCAGTCCAAATGTTTTATTACAACCATGTTATATAATTAGGTGAATAATTAAGTTACTCTAAGTGCCATCATGGTCTGAGAAATGAAACAAACAACTGAAAAATCACCTGTAATTATATGGTTCCAGAATGACTGAATATAATTCACTCTGTAAATGCAGAGTGCCAGCCTTTGTGAAATGGCTGAGTTATTAATTCAAAACTGCCTGTATTATCTAAAAGGAACATGTATGGCCCTCTCCTAGCAACTCTGCAACAGAAAGTTTAGGTGTTACATTAATTGTGTTTGCTTTAAAAGTGATCCAATGACAGTTTTTAATTGACTGATATTCAATAGCTGGAATTCACCTTAACTGCTAAGATAATTGCTATATGCTCACTATAGCATTAAAACACTGAGTGTATTTCATAAATGAATAGTTACATTGCAGTTTCTTTGTGATGTGTTTCTGCTTAATGGTGGTGTGGTGGGAGTACTGTAATTATCATTAGCTACTCATTTCTCATTATTTCCTTGGGATTTTTTTTTGCTTTTGCTAATGTTCTATAATATAATACAATACATGTTGAATTAATGTTTTCCACTTTTATGTTTCCCCTACTGAATACATACATACAGCATGCTACCATAAAGCTTATGTTTAATGGAAAAGGTAATAAAATTTAGTTGTTCCTTTTGAGGGATCTGAAATGAAGTTTCCCTGAAACAAGCACCAGTGAATCTAAGATGAACTAATGCAAAGAAATGTGCTTAACTTCAAGATGAAATTCATATAATTTTAAATGTGGCTGAAGGAAATCAAGCATCATCTCTGTAAAATGAAGAACTCTCTTTCAATGGCATTAATATCATGTACTGGGGAGGTGGGCTTGGGCCAGACAAGCTCTTAAATTCTTTTGACAGGGTACTGCCTCACTCCAGGAGAGGCAGCTTTATTGTTTTTGACTGGTTGCAAAAGCTATGCGTAGCTTCAGAATGTGTAATGACATTGTCACTACACAATAAAAAATAGGAGAGAGGTTTTTTTTTAGTATTTTTAAGACCAAGGTAGTACCTACTTGTAGCAATCTTTTCACAGTAAAAACTGGCATGCATCTGACACAGCTATGGGGAGGAAAGCTTAGGTTTCTTCTGGAATGTCTTTAGATGCAATGGTAGAAAATGGTCATCATGAAAGTAGAGGTCTGAAATAAGCACCCAAAAAAAAAAGTAGAATTTTAGATGGGATAATGCTGACTTTACAGACTAAAACAGCAGCAGAAGCTCTGGAACACACAAAAGTCTTTATTCATACTCTTGTGAGGAGCTGGCATTAGAGCTGAAAGAGGGACCTATTAAAAAAGAAAAAAAACCTGACTAGTGTTCTCAGAGCTCTCAGAAAGTCGTGATTTTTCTAGGAGTGATGAAGTTTTAATCATGTTGTGTCTATGTCTTTGTTCATATTTTTCCAATATTTAAGTATTAGGGGAAAGAGTCCTAGCATTTCTTTAGATAAGATAGCAGCAAATGCAGAACAGCTGTTTGCCTTCATATTTGAAGGGGATGCATGCTAATTTCAGTGCAGCCTCCTCAATCACATTATTTTTGTTACCCTTTGTATCTCCTCCAGTTTAATCATAGAGGCTGGACAATAATCAGGATTGCAGTGGAGAAGGATTTCAGATGTGCTGATAGACATTCCTTACAAAACTACACAGACTGTTGCAGAACTAATGCAAAGAAAATTATCTTAATGCTAAAGTGGCTCTTTCTGTGCAGCTTTTGGGATGTTAATGGTGAATTCGGGTATGTAAGGGAGGAACAGGAGCTGTGTTGCAGAAAGGGTGGCAGAACCTCTGAGGTTGTCTCATCTGGTGAATCCCTCTGAGCATTCTGTGCTCAAAGGAGCAAGTTACTGCACAATAAGCTTAAAAAAGCTGCCTCATGCCAGGCAGTCTGGTCAGAGCTGTCAGGACAGACTTTGACATAATTCTTTCCAGTGTCTTTGCTGCTGTATCTGCTCAGAATGTCAGCTAGAGATAAAGTGGCGATTTTAATTGATTTCTCAGAACTTTTTTTGGGGTTTTTTTGTTTTTTTTTTTTTTTTGTGCCTGGTGTTTTCTGTTCAGGCTGAGTCCTGGGGTGGTTTTGGGCAGTATCTGATAATATCTTTGAGAGGAGACATGTTTATCAGCCTCACAGAAGATGAATGGGGTGCAGGGGAGAGGTAAGGCACTAAAGCACTACTGCTGTGAGAATGAATGATTTTACAGGTTTGCAGGCAGCTTCAAAATAAAAATAACTTTGTTCAGCATAAGCATTTTTCTAGGATTGAACAAAACATTTCTTCAGTTATGTAAGGTGCTGGTATGAACACATGAAAAACACATCAACCTTTCAGATTTCACAATCCTGCAAAAGCAATGCTCACACACCTGGGAAGCTATTTCAGAAATTGAATGTCAAAAATGTAAACTCCAAGAAGATTTAAAATCTGAAAAGACAAGACTGGAGGGTTGTCCCTAAGGGTAGAATGAGGAGGCTTCCCTGTAAACTTTGTCAGAGAACTGTGAGCCCCCAAGTTTGAAAATTGCTAAAATAGATGAGTACTTTTATGATAATTGTATCAGCATGTCTTCTAGACAGCAGTACTTTCTTACCATTATTGTGACCCCAGTGCAGACCTAGTCAAAATCTTCTCTCTTAACTAAATCATATTGTGAAGTCATGCTAATAGTGTTTGACCCATGTATTTATAACATTTCAAAAGATACATGGGTCATGGTTTATTTCCTTACAATATCAGACACACTTGTTTCTATACCAATGTTTTAAGAAAGAAAAGCCTAAATAATAAGTAAATATGATGAAACCATTTTTTTAACATAGCTTTCACCTCAAAAGTATATTTAAGTGCTATTACTGTAATTTGTTTTTAGTAAATGCAGGGTAATTATTCCAAGCATGTCCTATAGGACAGGAACATATTCACCAAATCTTGCAGCTTCCCTTGCTGCAATAACTTGTGCAGCACAACCAAATTTAATGAATAAGTTTACATTCTGCCCTCTTTAGTAGATTTGCTATTTCTAAAGTTCTGTTAAAATACAGTCCTTTCCCAAATTTTGTGTTTCCCTGAAATTTAGAAATAAAACCAAAGCCAATAGATCCCTGCTCACAATTCCAAGTGGTTTTGCCCTCACTGTGCAAACGACAGTGTGGCAGAATTGTGTCATGGAAGATTCTCTGAATTAAAATTGGTATTTCTAAGTCTGTTTGAATGAAAGAATCATTAAGATTTTATCTATGTGATGATTCAGGAAAGCTTAAAACAAATCAAACTAAATTAGCCTCCTCTGTAGGCGTCTCACTCAGAAATAGTGACCTTGGCTCGTTCTGCTTCTTTTCCTCTCTTATTCTGCAGTGCTGTGTTCCCTGTACCTCTGAGGAAGATACTCCGAGATTAAGTTATTTATTTCTCATGACATTTTCTAGCACTTTGGATAGTTAGCTAATGTACTATAATTTTAGCTTATGCTCTTTCAATTAGAAAGACAAATTCCTTGTATTGCTCATTTACTGGCTGTTTCCATACCACATTCATTATCTGTCTTGTTCCACAGGAACAGGCTTTTAAATTGGGAATGGGTCAAGAGAGCACACTCAAAATGACTTCTGACAAGCAGCTGACATTTTTCTGCACCTAAGATGTTCTAATCTCCATGCTAATAAGGAGATTTATTCTCATAGAGTTTAATAATTGTTGATGGCTTTCGAAATTTAAAAAAGAGGTACTTTAGTCACTGCCTGCGTGTGCTGCTGCAGGATGTGGGCTCAGTGGAGTGGCACAAAGCTCCTGTAAAACTGGAGATCAGGCATGTCTTTAATGGAAAATGTTCATAAAAGAGGAAAAAAAAATCCAGCAATACTTTTTTTATAACTAAGTATCTTAGATAAATTTATTTTTTATTCATTAGGGAAACGTGTTAAACAATGACAACAGTATGTAATTTTTTTTATCTTGGAAATTAGATCAATTGGGCATTTTTACCTGTGAAATGCCATTTTTAGGGGAACTTGAGGGGCATGAGAGGAAGAACACCAGTGGCAATAATATTAAATTACATCACAGAAATATAAGAACGAGATTGCCACATTTAGTTTTCCAGCATTAAACCATGATCTAATAATTGTGATGAATATTGGTGAGGTTTCTAATAAGATGATTTAGTGAAGCCTATTTTATGTGTAAAGGTTTAGGGTTTTGCTCTTTTTTATTGACTGAATGTGACAAATGAAAGGAAAAATAAGCTTTGTGTTTAGAATGCCCTACCTGAAGGGGTCTTCTTGGTGGGGCATGAATGTGGAAAAAATTGGAGCAGGAAACATGTATCATTGTTAAATTAAATTTATAGCTTAAGAATTTTTGTCCTAATTAATATCTTGCAATGATAACCTTTTTGGACCTCCAAGCCAAATTTGACCAGCCATCAGCTGGCATTTTCATTCTTGTTCATGCAACTAAAACCACATTCCTGAATGGTGCCTTCTGCCTTCCTCCAAGTGATGCACTGCTCCCAAAAGTTCCTTTATGCAGTGACAATGAAATCCAGAGTGCTTACAACAAATTGATGTTCTATTGCATTAAATTTACATCAAACACTGCTGTGTTTCCATATAAATATTTCAATCTAGGTTTGGATGTATACTTTTGCACGTGGTTGACTATGTGAACATATATATTTTAATTTTCAGCAAAGAAAAAAAGAAATAATGTGAAGAACTACACAGCTCTTCACCTATGACTTTTTGAATGAATGATTTATGTTGTTCTCTCCACACAATTTAGATGTAATTTATATGGAGAAGCCATGACGGATGCTCTCTGTGTGTATTACAGCAAATTGGTGTCTATCAAGATTGAATGTTTGGCACACAACGGGGCAATCACCTGCAATCTGAAAGTGAGGAAGCCATAAAAGGGAGCAAGAAAGCAGAAAAAGCACTCAGATCTGCATAAGAAAGCAAATAGGGCTGATGGAGAGACTGAAAAATCACAGCGATACTTTGGAGTTGTCCTGAGCTCATTTCTCAGCTCTAAAAATACCAAAATTATAGAAGATAGGTACAAGAGAGAATTGATCTGAGATAATAGGACTGCTTATGAAAATTTTACCTGTGTGCTATACATTAGAAAGAGGAGTTTTTTGGTGCAGAAAGATGTAGCTGGTAGATAAATAAACAGCATAGCAACTGTATGTCAGGCTCAGCCAGCATTCCTTTGAATGTTTGTTCCTAAATAACCAGCAAGCATTTGCAGATAGATGATATTTCTTTCTCAGCAGAAGTAGGCCAGATTAAATGGCAATAAATCAGCAAGGTGCCTTTTATAGTCTTGTTTTTGTATAGCTCTAAACTATTAAAATGCTCCTCTTTTCTAAGCTTTTGATTTAGAACACGCAGTTTCAATGCCTGTACTCCGTGCACGCCGCCTGCCTGGGTTTGGACAAAGAAAGGTGGCTTATCCCTGGTCCAAAATTTGGGAATTGGGGATTGTGCTGTGTTCCAGCTCTGTTTGGGGGATGCTGAGGGCTGTGGTGGCCCTACAACTCTGTGGTGTCAGTCTGTGCCTCCTCTGAGGGAGTGCAAACCCCACTTTGGTGGGTTGGTTTGACAGAAAAAGCCAAAGCTCTGGGTGTACAAAGGGGGATGGGAAAGGAGCTGCTCTCCTGGAGGGATGGGAAAGAAAAATGAGTTCTTTTCATGGGTGGAGGTTTTGCTTTATGTCAAGCTTAGAAATATTGGAATGAGCAGTATTGTTCAGATCTGTGTTCTGTGAAACAGCAAAATTTGTGTTACACGAGGAGTCAATGACCACAATATATACGGTATGTGGTGCTGCTAACTTGCTCCTCAGTTAACAAGCTCTAGATAGAAAAAAATGAAAACCAGCAAAGGTTTGACCTGGACATTTTTCAGGCACTTTAAAAACTGATATTCCACCCCCAAAAAAACAGACACATTTGGGCCAGGTTTTTGTGAGACAGTGCAAGTCCACTGACACTAACCGAAAGATTCTGTTCTTCCCATTTTTTTAAAAGGAAAAGAATTCTCTTCCATTTCTTGGAAAATCAATATAGCTCTGATATGTACAGATATATCTGTAATACCATTTGCCACTATGGCTGCACACCAGATGATGAATTCTGTAGCTTGCCATGATTTCACCTACATGAAAAAAAGTGCTGTGTGAAGAAACTGGAGGTATGAAAACTGAACTTTCAAAATTGGGTTTTATTATTCTTTTGACACTCTGAATTAGACTGACATGGATAACAAGGTAGTGGACTTGCATTTTAGGATGCTATGTTTAAAAATAGATAAATATTGGGTTGGTATTTTTTAAATATTAAAAAAAAAAAAGGTCTGAGGGTCCCAACGGGAAAGAAGATTGACTGAAATGGACACATTTTTATTTAAAAAAAAACTCAGTTTCTGGCTGACCTGGCAGGACACCATCCTGGTAAATCCGTAACTTTCCCCCCTAGAACGGGGCCCTGCAGCCATCCCAGCTGCAGGCAAGGGCCACCCTGTCATTGCAGCTCCTGTCACACACACAAACCCCCACAGGACACCAAAAGCACCTGCTTTCTGTCCACTCTCAAATACACAGCCCAGCCTTGAGGCATTTGAAATAATCCTGCACTATTATTAACTGGAGAGAAAATAATGCACCTGCTCTGCCTGGCAGAATATCACTTTCCCCTCGCTATGCATGGTTGCAATGAAGAAAACCTTAAAACAGAATTATAGTTTTGGGGTTTTTTTTTAATATTTGATATAAGAATTTCTAATGCAACCAACGTTTTGTCAGCTTATAGTAAGTCTGATAGCAACGAGGGCTTCTTCTGTCCTGGAGATTCAGCATAAAGCTATTAAATGTCATCAGTAATGAAGATCATAGGACTTTTGTTTACCAGTTAAGATCAACACAAGTTAGGGGGATGTTTTGGTATGAAAGCAGCTGCAAAGTTATGCTTTAAAGAAGATTTTGTTTTGACAGATCTCTATCTGATGATATATTGTTATATATGAGAATTTCTAGGCTCTCTTACACAAATATGCATTGCCAAGGTATGCGATAACTTAATTAAACTTTTAAAGATAAGTAAGAAATTATACTGAAACTTAGAATTAAAAGTATAAGTTTCGTCTCCATTTATGCAGAGCTGTACAAAAAAGTGCACAAAGAGGTTTGAAAAAGGCCTTCAAAAGACCAAAGCTGACATGTGAATTTTGTCCCCAGATTTACACAGGCATTGCCATATAATTCAGCTGCAATAATGTGCATACAAATGCATTTGCTAATTAGTAACTTATTTTCCTCCCTAAGCTGGTACACCCTTTAGACACGAGCAAATGAGGTGATTCATATTCCCATGGAAAAGTGTCTCTGCATTTGTAATGTCAGGGAAGTAATATGCTCTCCTGCTGCTTCTGCCATATAAAAGTGTTTAAATCCTCAGTTCAAAACCACCACTCTGCTTTCTGTTGTTACAGAAATTACTTGAATGAGTAGAAACTACCTGAAAACAAAGAATTCTTCCATGAACCTTTTATTCAA
>VKON01000130.1:44068-101122 GCA_009741485.1 Malurus cyaneus samueli
CTCTTCACCTATGACTTTTTGAATGAATGATTTATGCTGTTCTCTCCACACAATTTAGATGTAATTATATATGAGAAGCCATGACGGATGCTCTCTTGTGTGATTACAGCAAATTGGTGTCTATCAGATATTGAATGTTTGGCACACAACGGGCAATCACCTGCAATCTGAAAGTGAGGAAGCCAATAAAGGGAGCAAGAAAGCAGAAAAAGCACTCAGATCTGCATAAGAAAGCAAATATGACTGAGAGACTGAAAAATCACAGCGATACTTTGGAGTTGTCCTGAACTCATTTCTCAGCTCTAAAAATACCAAAATTATAGAAGATAGTACAAGAAGAATTGATCTGATAATAGGACTGCTATATAAATTATTCGTGTGCTATACATTAGAAAGAGGAGTTTTTTGGTGCAGAAAGATGTAGCTGGTAGATAAATAAACAGCATAGCAACTGTATGTCAGGCTCACCAGCATTCCTTTGAATTTTCCTAAATAACCAGCAAGCATTTGCAATATGATGATTTCTTTCTCCATAGGCCAGATTAAATGGCAATAAATCACAGAGTGCCTTTTATAGTTTGTTTTTTATAGCTCTAAACTATTAAAATGCTCCTCTTTTCTAAGCTTTTGATTAGAACACGCAGTTTCAATGCCTGTACTCCGTGCACGCCGCCTGCCTGTTTGGACAAAGAAAGGTGGCTTATCCTGTCCAAAATTTGGAATTGGGGATTTGCTGTGTTCCAGCTCTGTTTGGGGGATGCTGAGGGCTGTGGTGCCCTACAACTCTGTGTCAGTCTGTGCCTCCTCTGAGGAGTGCAAACCCCACTTTGGTGGGTGGTTTGACAGAAAAAGCCAAAGCTCTGGGTGTACAAAAGGATGGAAAGGATGCTCTCCTGGAGAGATGGAAAAAAATGATATTCTTCTCTGGGTGGAGGTTTCTGATTCAAGCTTAAAATATTAGATGAGCAGTATGTTCAATCTGTTCTTCGTGAAAACAGCAAAATTTGTGTTACACGAGGTCAATGACCACAATATATACGTATGTGGTGCTCGCTAATCGCTCCTCAGTTAACAAGCTCAATAAAAAAAATTAAAACCAGCAAAAGTTTGACCTGAAATTTTCAGGCACTTTAAAAACTGATATTCCACCCCCAAAAAAACAGACACATTGGGCCAGTTTTTGTGAGACAGTCAAGTCACTGACACTAACCGAAGATTCTGTTCTTCCCATTTTAAAAGAAAAGAATTCTCTTCCATTCTTGGAAATCAATATAATCTGATATGTACAGATATATCTGTAATACCATTTGCCACTATGGCTGCACACCAGATGATGAATTCTTGTAGCTTGCCATGATTTCACCTACATGAAAAAAATGCTGTGTGAAAAAGAGTATGAAAACAACTTTCAAAATTGGGTTTTATTATCTCTTGACACTCTGAATTAGACTGACATGATAACATAGTTGACTGTCATTTATAGTGCTATGTTTAAAAATAGATAAATATTGGGTTGATTTTTTAATAATTAAAAAAAAAAGGTCTGAGTCCCAACGGAAAGAAGATTGACTGAAATGGACACATTTTTATTTAAAAAAAAAAGAAAAAATCCAGCATGAATATTAGAGTTATGAGACTCCTGTAAGGAATAGGCAGTCACCCTTGCTATGAGCTCAGCTACAAGGCACAAACAAGAGGCAAAAAGAGTTCCCAGTGTTCTTTATTAAAGGACTGCATTGAAATTGTGCAAAACTACCTAGAACCACAAGTGAACTAGAGCTTAAGGCAGGTCTCTTGTTATTACAGTTCTTCCCTAGGAACTGTGTTGGAATTGCAAGATACATTGATGCAGTAGAGATAGATGTGTTAGCTAAAATGATATAAACATTTGAAACAAACAAAAAAAAAATCCAAACCATTATTTTAAAACATCAGAATGGTGTAAGTGCATTTTTTTTAATAAAATGCATTTCAGTAGCAAGCAGTGTCCAGGAAAGGAGAAAAAGCCAGTCACATCTGAAATAAACACATTTCTTGTGTGTCCCCATCTATCAGAGAATGACAATGAGAGCATTTTTAGCAATATTTAGAACTCATTTCCTTCTTTCTTTACACATCATGTAATTAGATTAAATGAAGTAATTCCTTATCTGCTCCCATGTAATCAGGGGGCAGGTTTCTAGGGCTGGCATTGCACAGTTTTTAATTTAACAGCATTAATTCACCAGTGGATAGTGTTATTAATTTCAAGTAATTCTGTGAACTAGTGTGAATTGTGATTTTGAAATTATTAAATGTTGACATGTTCTAGCACTAGTGGAAAAAATCTTTCAAGAGGTTCTTATTAGTTTACTCAACAGATCAGAATAAGTGTATGTAAATAGAAATTCTTGGCAAACTTAGAATAAACCTACTTTTCCTTTGGCTTTACAAGTCTTAATGAATTATGAAGCAAACTTTCTGGAACCCATTTGCTCATTCAATTTAATTGAAAACATAAGCTTTCAAAGGATACTGTCAATGGACACTTTCTGAAGCCCATCAGTCAGCAAACCAAATATAAACACAATTTCACTGCGTTTGTGTTGCCAGTGCTGAGCTCTGCTGGGGGACGGGGTTTTTTCCTCAACTGACCCCCCTTCCAAGCACAGCCCTTCCCTAAATATCACTTTTGCTCTGATAAATTGAGTGTTTCAATCTAAGGATCTTGTTGTCACGATTATTGCACAATGCATGATCTGCTTCTGCACAATTACTGTTTTTAGGATAAAGGAGTTTCTGTGCTTCAGTTCCTGCTTGCTGTGGTGCTGTGCTGGTTCACTGCTGAGCTGTTTTTAGAAAATGTCAAGGGTTTTTTTTTTTTCTTATAAAACCCAGAGAGATGTGAACGTATTTATGACAACATCAATTTATGGAATGTTATTTATGTGAGCATTAGATAAGTGATATTTTAATGTTGTTGTTCAAATCACATTTTCTCAAGCACTAAAAATGTTAGAGAACAAATACACAAAATCCCCCTCAAACATTTTCCTGTTTTAAAAAGCATTTATTCTGTAATGCATAGCAACTGACAAGTATATTATCTTAATTTACTGTACAGAATAAATACCTGCACAGAAAAGGACTTTTATCTAGACAGTCTACATATATCTTGTATGACAATGTAAATCCTAGTGTGTAATGCAAAATATAGAATGTCATAAAAACATTCTTAGCTAAAAAGGATCCATTTTTTCAAATGTTCCTTTCAATTTAAGCTCTTAAAATGAGAAAGTTTCTTCCTCAGGTCCAATCATAGCTCTGTTTGGCTTTGCTTTCACTAAATAGTTTAGCCACTTATTCAGCCTAAATATGCACGTCTCTTCAAATGTGCCTAAAACCAAATATGTTCACAAACACTACAAAAAAAAAAAAAAAAAAAAAAAAAAACAAAATAAGCAAAAATTGAATATAGCTTTCTCATGCTGAGACTGGGTATTAAAAATTGTTATAATAAATTATTTGATAATTATACTTAAAAGGTAGGTAGGTGTTGACTGGGAAACAGCTGCAGTGATTCCCACTAGGACGGCAATTCCTTCTTGGACAAAGGTGAAGCTATTCTCACTTTGCAGATGAAATCACTCCTTTGGACCTCATACTCCCTCCCTGTCCACGTTCTCAACCCAAATTCTCACACAGAGAATTGCATGTCTTATCCTATGGAATGTAGTTCAACACGATTAAACTATTTATTGCGCTTTATTTGCTGCTCCAAACAGTTATGAGAAAGTTCATTGATTAGGAAAATCTAAAATACTGATTCAGTAGTCATTGAAATATTTTTCAGATAGTGTTGAATAAAAGGTTCATGAAGAATTCTTTGTTTTCAGGTAGTTTCTACTCATTCAAGTAATTTCGTAACAACAGAAAGCAGAGTGGTGTTTGAACTGAGGATTTAAACACTTTTATATGCAGAAGCACAGGAGAGAATTACTTCTCCTGACATTACAAATGCAGAGACACTTTTCCATGGGAATATGAATCACCCCATTTGCTTGTGTCTAAAGGGTGTACCAGCTTAGGGAGGAAAATAAGTTACTAATTAGCAAATGCATTGTATGCACATATTGCAGCTGAATTATATGGCAATGCCTGTGTAAATCTGGGGACAAAATTCACATGTCAGCTTGGTCTTTTGAAGGCTTTTTCAAACCTCTTGTGCACTTTTGTACAGCTCTGCATAAATGGAGACGAAACTTATAAACTTATAATTCTAAGTTTCAGTATAATTTCTTACTTATCTTTAAAAGTTAATAAGTTATCGCATACCTTGGCAAGCATATTGTGTAAGAGAGCCTAGAAATTCTCATATATAACAATATATCATCAGATAGAGATCTGTCAAAACAAAATCTTCTTTAAAGCATAACTTTGCGCTGCTTCATACCAAACATCCCCCTAACTTGTGTTGATCTTAACTGGTAAACAAAAGTCCTATATGTTTCATTACTGATGACAATTAATAGCTTTATGCTGAATCTCCAGGACAAAAGAAGCCCTCTGCATCACCTTACTATAAGCTGACAAAACGTTGTTGCATTAGAAATTCTTATATCAAAATATAAAAAAAAACCCCAAACATATAATTCTGCTTTAACTTTTGCATCCATGCATACGAGGGAAAGATGATCGCCAGCAGAGCAGGTGATTATTTCTCTCCAGTTAATAATAGCAGGATTATTTCAAATGCCTCAAGGCTGGGCTGTGTATTGAGGTGGACAGAAAGCAGGTGCTTTGGTGTCCTGTGGGGTTTGGTGTGTGTGACAGGAGCTGCAATGACAGGGTGGCCCTTGCCTGCAGCTGGGATGGCTGCAGGGCCCCGTTCTAGGGGGGAAAGTTACGGATTACCAGGGATGGTGTCCTGCCAGGTCAGCCAGAAACTGAGACACATCATCCTGGGGCTTGTGAGAGACCGTACGGGAGTTCCACTGTCCTCACAATCATCAAGATGGACAGAGACTGAACACCCCCAAACTCCCAAGGGGAGAAAAGGGACTTTGCTTCAAGGAGTCCGAGCAGATCAAGGATGTGTGCCAGGTTCCAATTCCCAGGCTGCTGAGTACGATGTGTGAGCTTGGATGGTCGCACCGTTCCTGACGTGAAGGCAGAGGAGAACAACACAGCCCGTGCTGCACACCTTACAAGAACAATGGACATTTTTCCCATCGCTTGTTGGTTTTCCAACTTCACAACCCTTGCTGCTGCCCTCATGCTTTTGAAAAGACTATAAAAGTCTCTCTGAAAAGACCCTGATGAGATCTCCCCAATGGACGTCGATATCCCTGAATCCGGACCTCGAAGACTCTCGGAGCTTTATAGCTATAACCCCAACACTCCTCTCTCTCTCTTTCTCTCTCTTCTCTCTCTCTTCTCTCTTTCTCTCTCTCTCTTCTCTTTTTCTCTTTCTCTCTCTCTCACCCTCTCTCTATCAACAAATCCAATAAAATTTTCATATTTTGAATATATACTTGCCCTCGTTCTTTTGCACTTCTCAGATCAGATAACAAACCATCCCACTCCCGCTCGGTTAAGTGATTGTGACAGCTGCATGGGAAAGGAGGAGAATGGAGAAGTGGAGGGAAGGAGAGCAGAGGTGCCTTTTGTGTCTGCTTGCCCTACAGCCTTTGAGGAAGACTTGTGCCAAACCTCACTCTGCAATGCAGGGCAGAGAGCTGCCCCAATCAGGTGTGTGCAGTGAAAGCAGCTCCTGCATAATAACTGGAAAGTCCAATCTCTCTTGCTGCTGCTCAGTTATTTAAGAGCAGCCTGGACTAGGAGCCAGTTTCCATTCGTCATTATACAAGAGATTTTCCCATAGCATCATGCTTCATGCTGCTTATTTGTCATTTGGCGGTGAGGCAGGATGGAAATCAAGTATTTTCTTAGAATTACAGTAAATAAAATATTTATGTATTATTGAAAGAGGGGAGAAGTCTTCCTTCAAAGCAAGTTCCATTACTTCCCACAAATCTGAAATATGGTCTAAATAATAAACTTTTATGTCTCACCCAGCCAAATTTTGGACTGAATAAACAGGCAGCAAAGACCGAGAAAGCAGCTGTTGTGAAGGTGTGCTGTGTAAGCAGACAATCATTTTTAGCAATGGTAATTACTCCTGTTCAGCTTACTGACCTTTGAAAGATAAAATAAAAATATTATTCTCTGTGGCCTGAGTGATTTCAGCTGTTTCAGCTACTGTACTCAAGCACACAAAAAGGGTTCATATAAAAGAACCCTAAGGGATACAGGCTGAAGAAATTTCTCATAGTGGAGGTCTGATTGTTCTAACCCTGGATTGTAATGGTATGCGAGTGCAGCATTATAGGGTTTTTTATTTTGTCCAAGTGCATTATTTTACTGTGGTTTTGTAACAAAACAAAAATTGTTTCAAAGCTCTATCTTGAGAAATCCAACCTGTGAATCAACAACTGTGTGGAAAAGGACATTCCTCTTTCCCTCCTCTTGTTTTAAGAATTCCTTTCACACAGTTGATTCACAGGTTGATTCTCAAGATAGAGCTTTGAAACAATTTTTGTTTTGTTCACAAAACCACAGTAAAATAATGCCACTTGGACAAAATAAACAACCCTAAACTGCTGCACCCTCGCATACCATACAATCCAGGTTAGAACAATCAGACCTCCAACTATGAGAAATTTCTTCAGCCCTGTATCCCTAGGGCTTCTTTTATATGAACCCTTTTTGTGTGCTTGAGTACAGTAGCTGAAACAACTGAAATCACTCAGGCCACAGAGAAAAATATTTTTATTTTAATCTTTCAAAAGGTCAGTAAAGCTGAACAGGAGTAAATTACATTGCTAAAAATGCTTGTCTGTCAACACAGCACACCTTCACAAACAGCTGCTTCCGTCTTTGCTGCCTGTTTATTCAGTCCAAGAATTTGCTGGGGAGACATAAAAGGTTATTTCATTAGACCATATTCAGAATTTGTGGAAGTAATGGAACTTGCTTTGAAAGGAAGACTTCTCCCCTCTTCAATAATACTATAATATTTTTATTTACTGTAATTCTAGAAAAATACTTGATTTCCATCCTGCCTCACCGCCAAATGACAAATAACAGCACTGAGCAAATGACTGCTATGGAAAATCTCTGAATCATAACAGAATGGAAACTGGCTCCTAGTCCAGGCTGCTCTTAAATAACTGAGCAGCAGCAGAGATTGCTTTCCAGTCCTTATTTTGCAGGAGCTGCTTTCACTGCACACACCTGATTGGGCAGCTCTCTCCTGCATTGCAGGGAGTTTGGCACAAGTTCCTCAAAGGCTGTAGGGCAAGCAGACACAAAAAAAAGGCACTCTCCTCCTCCTTCCCCTCCACCTTCTCTCCTCCTTTCCCATGCAGCCCTGTCACATCCCTTAACCCGACGGGAGTCGATGGTTGTTATCGAATCTGAGATGCAAAGAAACGAGGGCAAGTATATATTCAAAAATGAACAATTTATTGGATTTTTGATAGATAGAGAGAAGAAGAGAGAAGAGAGAGAAAAAGAGAAAAAGAGAGAAAGAGAGAGAAGAGTGTTATAGCTACAACGCTCCGAAGTCTTCGAGTCCGGATTCCATGGATCACCACGTCCATTGGGAGATCTCAATCAGTCTTTTCAAGAACTTTTATAGTCTTTAAAGCTGGCAGCACCAAGGGTTGTGAAGTATGGAAAAACCAACCAAGCGATGGGAAAGAATGTCCATTTTCTGTAAGTGTGCAGCACGGGCTGTTGTTCTCCTCTGCCTTCACGTCAAACGGTGCACCATCCACAGCTCACACATTTACTCAGCAGCCTGGGAACTGGAACCTGGCACACATCCCACCTTGATCTGCTCCGACTCCTTTGAGCAAAATCCCCCCTCTCCCCTTGGTTTTTGGGTGTTCAGTCTCTGTCCATCGTGATTGTGACAGTCAAGGAATCCGTACGTCTCTCACAAGCCCCAGGATGATGTGTCTCAGTTTCTGGCTGACCTGGCAGGACACCATCCCTGGTAAATCCGTAAATTTCCCCCCTAGAACGGGGCCCTGCAGCCATCCCAGCTGCAGGCAAGGGCCACCCTGTCATTGCAGCCCCTGTCACACACACAAACCCCCACAGGACACCAAAAGCACCTGCTTTCTGTCCACTCTCAAAACACAGCCCAGCCTTGAGGCATTGAAATAATCCTGCACTATTATTAACTGGAGAGAAAATAATGCACCTGCTCTGCCTGGCAGAATATCACTTCCCCTCGCTATGCATGGTTGCAATGAAGAAAACCTTAAAGAATTATAGTTTTGGGTTTTTTTTAATATTTGAATAAGAATTTCTAATGCAACCAACGTTTTGTCACTTATAGTAAGTCTGATGCAACGAGGGCTTCTTCTGTCCTGGAAATCAGCATAACGTATTAAATGTCATCAGTAATGAAATCAAGGATTTGTTTACCAGTTAAGATCAACACAAGTTAGGGGATGTGTATGAAAGCAGCTGCAAGTTATGCTTTAAAGAAGATTTGTTTTGACAGATCTCATCTTAATATTGTTATATATGAGAATTCTCTGCTCTCTTACACAAATATGCATTGCCAAGGTATGCGATAACTTAATTAAACTTTTAAAGATAAGTAAGAAATTATACTAAACATTAATAAAAAGTTATAAGTTCGTCTCCATTATTCATAGCTGTACAAAAAAGTCACAAAGAGGTTTGAAAAAGCCTTCAAAAGACCAAAGCTGACATTGTAATTTTGTCCCCAGATACACAGGCATTGCCATATAATTCAGCTGCAATAATTGCATACAAATGCATTTGCTAATTAGATACTTATTTTCCTCCCTAAGCTGGTACACCCTTTAGACACGAGCAAATAGATGATTCATATTCCCATGGAAAAGTGTCTCTGCATTTGTAATGTCACGGAATAAAAGCTGCTCTCCTGCTGCTTCTGCCATATAAAAGTGTTTAAATCCTCAGTTCAAAACCACCACTCTGCTTTCTGTTTACAAATACTTGAATGAGTAGAACTACCTGAAAACAAAGAATTCTTCCATGAACCTTTTATTCAACACTATCTGAAAAAAATATTCAATGACTACTGAATCAGTATTTTAGATTTTCCTAATCAATGAACTTTCTCATAACTTTGAGCAGCAAATAAAAGCAGCAATAAATTAGTTTAATCTGTGTTGAACTCACATTCCATAGGATAGAACATGCAATTCTCCTGTGAGAATTTGGGTTGAGAACGTGGACAGGAGGGGAGAAGCATCATGAGGTCCCAAGGGTATGTGATTTCAGCTCTCAAAGTAGAATCAGCTTCACCTTTGTCCTAAGAAGGAATTGCCCCCCTATCCTAGTGAATCACTGCAGCTGTTTTCCCAGCTCCAAAACACCTACCTACCTTTTAAAGTAATAATATATCCAACATAATTTTATCTAAACAAATTTTCAATACCCCAGTCTCAGCATGAGAAAGCCTATACTTCATTCAATTTTGCCTATTTGCTTTTTTTTTTTTTTTTTTTGTAGTGTTTGTAACATAATTGTTTCTACGGCACATTTGAAGAGACATGCATATTTCAGGCTGAATAAGTGGCTAAACTATTTAGTGATAAGCAAAGCCAAACAGAGCATATGATTAGCACCTGAGGAAAAGAAACTTTCTCATTTTAAGAGCTTAAATTGAAAGGAACATTTGAAAAAATGGATCCTTTTTTAGCTAGAAATGTTTTTATGACATTCTATATTTTGCATTACACACTAGGAATTTACATTGTCATCAAAGTATATGTAGACTTCTAGATAAAAGTCCTTCTGTGCGTATATTATTCTGTACAGTAAATTAAGATAATATACTTGTCAGTTGCTATGCATTACAGAATAAATGCTTTTTAAAACAGGAAAATGTTGAGGGGTTTTGTATTTGTCTCTAACATTTTTAGTGCTTGAGAAAATGTGATTGGAACAACAACATTAAAAATATCCACTATCCTAATCTCAATAAATAACATCCATAATTGTGGTCATAATACGTTCACATCTCTCTTGGTTTATAAGAAAAAAAAAAAAACCCTGACATTTTCTAAAAACAGCTCAGCAGAACCACACAGCACCACAGCGAGCAGGAACTGAAACACAGAAACTCCTTATCCTAAAACAGTAATGTGCAGAAGCAGATCATGCATTGTGCAATAATCGTGACAACAAGATCCTTAGAATTGAAAAACTCAATTATCAGAGCAAAAGTGATATTTGGGAAAGGACTGTGCTGGAAGGGGGGTCAGTTGAGGAAAAAACCCCGTCCCCCAGCAGTGCTCAGCACTGGCAACACAAACTCAGTGAAATTCATGTTTATATTTGGTTTGCTGCACTGATGGGCTTCAGAAAGTGTCCATTGACAGCTATCCTTTGAAAGCTTATGTTTTCAATTAAAATTGAATGAGCAAATGGGTCCAGAAAGTTTGCTTCATAATTCATTAAACTGTAAACCAAAGGAAAAATGTAGTTTTATCTAAGTTTGTCAAGAATTTCTATTTACATACACTTATTCTGATCTGTTGAGTAAACTAATAAGAACCTCTTGAAAATATTTTTCCACTAGTGCTAAAACATGTCAAACATTAATAATTCAAAATCACAATTCACACTAGTTCAGAATTACTTAAATTAAATACAACTACCCACTGGTGAATTAATGCTGTTAAATTAAAAACTGTGCAATGCCAGCCCTAGAAACCTGCCCCCTGATTACATGGGAGCAGATAAGGAATTACTTCATTTAATCTAATTACAATGGTGTAAAAGAAAAGAGAAATGAGTTCTAAATATTGCTAAAAATGCTCTCAGTCTCCATTCTCTGATAGATGGGGACACACAGAAACTGTGTTTTTATTACTCAGATGTGACTGGCTTTTTCTCCTTTCCCCTGGACACTGCTCGCTACAGAAATGCATTTATTAAAAAATCACTACACCATTCTGATGTTTAGAATAAGCGGCTTTGATTTTTTTTGAAATTTTTTGTTTCAGATATTTTAATCATTTTAGCTAACACATCTATCCTCTACTGCATCAATGTATCTTGCAATTCCAACACAGTTCCTAGGAAAGAACTGTAATAACAAGAGACCTGCCTTAAGCTCTAGTATCATTGGTTCTAGGAGTATTTGCACAATTTCCATGCAGTCCTTTAATACAAGAACACTGGGAAACTTTGTTTTCCTCTTGTTTGTGCCTTGTAGCTGAGCTCATAGCAAGGGACTGCCTATTCCTTACAGAGTCTCATAACTCTAATTCTCAGCTGAATTTTTACACATCATCCTGGGGCTTGTGAGAGACCGTACGGGAGTTCCTTGACTGCCTCACAATCATCAAGATGGACAGAGACTGAACACCCCAAAAACTCCCAAGGGGGAGAAAGGGGGACTTTTGCTCAAAGGAGTCCGAGGCAGATCAAGGTGGGATGTGTGCCAGGTTCCAGTTCCCAGGCTGCTGAGTACGATGTGTGAGCTGTGGATGGTCGCACCGTTCCTGACGTGAAGGCAGAGGAGAACAACACAGCCCGTGCTGCACACCTTACAGAACAATGGACATTCTTTTCCCATCGCTTGGTTGGTTTTTCCATACTTCACAACCCCTTGGCTGCTGCCTCATGCTTTTGAAAAGACTATAAAAAGTCTCTCTGAAAAGACCCTGATGAGATCTCCCCAATGGACGTCGGTGAATCCATGGAATCCGGACCTCGAAGTACTCGTCGGAGCCGTTGATAGCTATAACCCCACACTCTCTCTCTCTTTCTCTCTTTCTCTCTTCTTTCTCTCTCTCTTTCTCTCTTTCTCTCTTTCTCTCTTTCTCTCTTTTTCTCTTTCTCTTCTATCACAAAAATCCAATAAAATTGTTCATCATTTTGAATATATACTTGCCCCTCGTTTCTTTTGCACTCTCAGATTCAGATAACAAACCATCCCGACTCCCGCTCGGGTTAAGTGGATTGTGACAGGGCTGCATGGGAAAGGAGGGAGAGAAGGTGGAGGGGAAGGGGAAGAGGGCAGAGGTGCCTTTTTTTTGTGTCTGCTTTCCCTACAGCCTTTGAGGACACTTGTGCCAAACCTCACTCTGCAATGCAGGGCCGAGAGCTGCCCCAATCAGGTGTGTGCAGTGAAAGCACCTCCTGCAAAATAAGGACTGGAAAGTCCAATCTCTCTGCTGCTGCTCAGTTATTTAAGAGCAGCCTGGACTAGGAGCCAGTTTCCATTCTGTTATGATTGCAGAGATTTTCCCATAGCAGTCATTTGCTCAGTGCTGTTATTTGTCATTTGGCGGTGAGGCAGGATGGAAATCAAGTATTTTTCTAGAATTACAGTAAATAAAAATATTTATGTATTATTGAAAGAGGGGAGAAGTCTTCCTTTCAAAGCAAGTTCCATTACTTCCCACAAATTCTGAAATATGGTCTAAATGAAAATAAACCTTTTATGTCTCACCCAGCAAAATTCTTGGACTGAATAAACAGGCAGCAAAGACCGAGGAAAGCAGCTGTTGTGAAGGTGTGCTGTGTTGACAGACAATGCATTTTTAGCAATGTAATTTACTCCTGTTCAGCTTTACTGACCTTTTGAAAGATTAAAATAAAAATATTATTCTCTGTGGCCTGAGTGATTTCAGCTGTTTCAGCTACTGTACTCAAGCACACAAAAAGGGTTCATATAAAAGAAGCCCTAAGGGGATACAGGGCTGAAGAAATTTCTCATAGTTGGAGGTCTGATTGTTCTAACCCTGGATTGTAATGGTATGCGAGGGTGCAGCAGTTATAGGGTTGTTTATTTTGTCCAAGTGGCATTATTTTACTGTGGTTTTGTGAACAAAACAAAAATTGTTTCAAAGCTCTATCTTGAGAAATCCAACCTGTGAATCAACACTGTGTGGAAAAGGAACGTTGTTTTTGTTTTTTTTTTTTTTTACCCAAAATTTCAAGGGATTTCTCTGCAGGTTCAATACTGACCAAGTGTGGCGTGGAGGGAAACAAGTTTTTGGTGTGGTGTAATTTGCCCGTGGAATGTGGTGCCACCTGCAGCTCCCACAGCTGCTGCTGCCCAGCTGGAATTTGGGTGAAAGGCATTCAGAGGTGGGCACTTATCTTGTATTTAGCTTGGAGAAAAGATGGAAAGAAACTTTTGTTACCTGGATGGATTTTTGTGGGCTCTCTTCCCTGTTTTGGCCACAGTCTTTGGAGTTTTATAGCTCTTCCTGGCATGATGTGCTGAGCAGGTCGCACATGCTACTGATAAATGTGTTTTTGTCCTTCAATGGCAAACGCATTTGGATTTTCACATAGATATCCACTGGAACAGACACTAATCAACGAGACCAAGAGAGATAGGTGATATCTGATCCGTGATGCACCACCCTGAAAAGCTGCCATGAGGTGTCCTGTCCTTCCCTGTCCCCAGCAGAGCACTCCCACCCTTGTGCCAGATCCCCCTGTGTCCATGCATTTACAAGGCCCAGGGGAGCAGGAAAAATAATCCACAGCAAGAAACTCTGTGCCTCAGTCCAATTTATCAGGCTGCTGTAGAAATGCTTTTGTTAGAAATGCTGGGCTGTGAAGGATAAAGTTTGAATTCCCAGGAAATAATGCAGGCAAATTCAGAATCTTCATGAGCTGTTAATCATTTGGCAAACCAGAAAAGGAAAAACATCATCAACTGCCCTAGTATTCGTCATTCTTAATGTCAGATTTTTTATTTTCAATGTGTTTTTCTTTGAAACTCAAAGTTTGTTAGTGCTCTACCCTAAGAAAATAGTGACATCCTTCAATGAGGAGTTACAGGAGCTTTACTGCTTATCCATTGTGAGCAAGATGGTTTTTGAGTCAAATCCTCAGTACTGGAAAGGGTGAGGGAGATGAAATGAAGAAATTGCTGTGCTAAAGGAGAACAGAAATCAATCTAATTTAATATGTTTCTCTGCCAGTGGCCAGTGCTGGCTACTCTAGGACAAGATATCAGAAGCACTGTGATAATTGCTTTCACAGGAAATATTTCTTTCTGCCACTTCACTTATATATGTGACTACCATATCTTGTGACACAATGCATTAAAACCTCCACAAAACTTTACTTTTAGAATCTTTTTATAGCACCTCCAGAAGTTCTTTTCATTGAAATAAACATCTGTTCACTTTTAAAGAACGGAGCTGATTTTTTGTCTCAATGATACTCATTCCATAAGATCTCACAGGCTTATTGTACTTTGAGTGGTGACATATTTACCTTCATGGGTTTTTAAAATTACTGTCTTCCAGCTTCAAGAACAGATGACAAGTAGAGAGAAGTTCCCATTATAACTTCTGTATTGCCTAATGTTCCATATAAATTATCGTGTCATAGTTCTGCGGTGATGTATTTGAAAGGATTATATTTTTCTGAATCTGAGATTTCTTTTAAAAAAAATTTATCAAAGAATTGTGAATTATCTGTGAGGAAAAGGAAATGAGTATTTCTTGTAAAGGGGTGTTAAAACACAGCCATTTTACTTGCCTTTTTATTACTGGCTTTGCTGGTTGCAAATTGTCAAATTTCCAATTTTCTTGGCTCCAAGGTTACACAGAAAGAGCACATCCACATATTTGGATGCTCATGGACACTGTCATCATCAGCTGTGTCCTGCTGCCAGCTACAGAAGGGTTTGCCCCCAAAATGCAGCTCATGCTTAGAAGTGCAGTGCCTCACTGAGCATCTGCCACGGTGCTGGCACAGTTTGGGGCTGTCTTCAGGGCCAGCTTGAGCTTAGGCACGATTTTAGGGATGTCTTAAATTGATCAGGATCAAATCTAAGATAAACCAAATATACTCTTTTCCTTATTTGAGTGGCAGTGTTACTAATGGAGTGCCTGAAGTACTCAATGCTGCATTTTGCCTGCATGCTTTAGCTGTTCTCCAACACTTCATTTCCAAACTGAAGCACCAGATTTGCTCTCACAGCCAAAACATGAAGACCAACTATCAAGTCACCCTGCTGTACAGAGTTGTGAAAACATAAATTAACCTCGGGCACAGTTATTTGATTGCATTTCATGACCCTTTTTTAAAACATTAATGAATGTTTAAAGTCTTTTCCCTGTGTGGCTAACACTCTGTTAGTTCAACGCTAGATAAGACGCCAGAGTTTTGCTTTATCACTTGGAAAAACATTGAGACAGAAACCCAGCTGATTCTCAGGAGATGACAGCCTTCTACATTTATGCCAAGAAGATTAAGACTAGCGTGTTTGTGATGGCTAAATATAGTGTTTTGGACAGCCTTTTCCAAAGGAAAGGTGCATGATGAAATACTTGCTCAAGAGCACTCTAAATGCACCAGCAATTGTGGTTTTGTCTAGCTGAAAAGACAATGATTTCCGAACTCAAATATATGGAGCAATTGTTGGTGCACGATCAGGCCACTTGCAGGCTGCTGTTTCATGCATTTACCTGTCTGGTTTGAAGGTAAAAGGGTTTGTCTTTTTGATTTTTTATTATCACATGTAAGAAATAGAAGTGTAGGCAAGGAAGCTTTTATGTTTCTCTCTATATTTTCTTCAAAATAACATCTATCATTCTTTGCAATTTAAATACTACCTTGCACACAGTGGGGGAAAGCATCACAGTTCTGTTTAACCCAGGAATACGGTTCTGGTCTGTTTGGGTTTTTTTCTTTTTTCAGTACAAATATTTTGCCATTTAAAAATGTGTCCTATAGTTACCGCTACATTTAGAAACCATTGTGTATGAGAAGCTAAGCTGTTCTGTGTCCTGTGCTGACTGTCACAGGGAAGCAAGTTTTGCTCTCTAGACATTTTCATTATTTTTTGTAAAAATGCTGCTCCCCCAGAATTTACTCCAGCATTATACTGCTTAGTATCCCATTCTGTTCATCTCAGCCATGATGTATATTTATTCATTGTCATAAGATTGTGCTTTTTCCTTCCTAAGCTCAGACTCGAGGCACTCCCAGTTTGAAGGCAGTGCTTCCTAATTCCAGTCCACAGGGCCTTGACTATTTGAATCCAAGGAATTCCTCAGCACATTAAACATATTTTCCTTTGCTAATTTTTCAAGGCTATTGTACAAACAGGTTTAGGTACAGACAGTATAGATACAGGGAAATTTTAAGTGTTTTTAGCCAAAAGATTTGTGGCTGGCATGGAAGATAAAAGCAGAGATTTGCTCTTTGTCACAGGCTTTTTTTTTATTTTGATTCTTTTATCTCAGTTGTGCCACAGTGCTGTGGATATGCCCAGGCAGCAGTGTGTTTGTCTCAGCTAGGCTGTGACTGCACCTTGGGTCCCTCCTCATCATCAGCCTGTAGGGTGCTGCAGATAACATCTCCTGAGATCCCTTCTTTGGAGGGGGGAACAGAGATAAGGTGTTCACTACAACAATTCTGAGAGAAGCTACGCTGAAAGAAAAGGTCTTTTAGAAAGTGATAATGGCAGGTCCAGTTTGACAAAGTGTCTATACCCAAATGGATTAATGTGGTCTTCTGTTCTTCCAAGAAACCGTTTCAAAATCAGGATCCACATGCACATGATTTATTCTGTTTAGATGAAGATTGCCTTTTTACCACTTGGTGACAGAAATTCAGCTGAATTTTGAAGTTCCTTTTCTACTCGACTGAATCTTATTCTCAAAACTGAGAGAGATGAAGACAGTAAACACATTTTCTTGCGGCATGAGTTCGAGTGCAGGATTTTAAATGTGTTATCCTGCTTTCTCTCCCCCAAAAACTCTTTATTTTCTAGAGACACTTAAAGCAAGAAAAGCTTTATCTGTATGCTGCAGACATTAATCTAGGCAGGAAACAAAAATTATGAAATAAGCTACCTGGAAACAGATTCTGTTCCTTCTTTCAGAGTAGTTGTCTTTTTCATATTTTGCCTTCTTCCTCATTATCTCTTTTATCCTCATGGATACTTTTAATAACAAATCCATCATTTCAGCCTATATTGGCATCAGTGGTCTGTAGGGTACTGGAAAAGATTTGGCACAAGATGCTTTGCAGTCATAGGTCACACACAGGTGACACATTGACTTTCTCTGATTTTTCATTAGTGGAATGGGCTTTTGTTTTGGTTGTTTTATGTCTTTCCTGTCTTCCGTGTCCACCCTCTATCAAAATCCTGATTGCCAGGACAAACGTCAGATTAATTTCTGTCATATCCCTTACAACACAGGCTGTTCATGGAATTGTGTTAGCAGGCTTCTCTTTTGCCTCTGTGGGAGAGACAACTTCTCATTATAAAAATCTCTACATAATGCAAATTCAGGTCTTGCCACATTTCTTGGGAGGGGTGGGTGGTGTCCATTTTGTCTTGCTTTAGGTTTTATTTATGGATACTTGAAAGAAACCTGTGAAGTGATTTTTCTAGGAGTAAAGCTACTAAGCATGTCTGCTGTTGGAAGAGAATGTTGGGTTCGTGTGGACTTATCCAAGTTATACCTTGAGTTGCTTTGACATGGATAGCAATGGCTTCACTCTGAAATGCCTTAATGAAGGATTCAAAATCTTTGTGGAGGCAACAGAGAAATCCTCACATTTTGTGGATATCTTTTGCTGAGGGTACTGGAGCCTGCTTATTTGAATGCTGCCATTTAAAAATATGTCTTATAGTTACTACTACATTTAGAAACCATTGTGAATGAGAAGCTAGGTCACAGTAAAAGAGGATTTTTGAAAAACCCTAAAAGGTTCACACCTGCCTCCATGTATCCAACTATAACTTAGGAGTTGGCTTTTAACCTCTGCATCCTTTAGTCTCATTTGTATATTTTACAGTTCATCCAGGATTTGAGCTAGAACTTCACCAGGAAAGTCTCTATTACAGCAAAGAGAATGAGCCTTTCACTGGTGGAATTAACCACAGGATGAGAGTCAAATGCCACTGAACTCACTTGCCAGCTGGGAAGGGCCAAGTACAAACACAAAATATATATGCCATGGATATGGCAAAGGGGAAAAAAAAGGAATTTATGATTCATATGTCAGACCAAAGTAATATGATATGACATAACCTATGGTTAGCTGCTATAATTCATAGCTACTGCAATACTAGGCACAAAATGTAAAGCACAGGGCTGTCAGCCAATTAGCTGTGAGTTAATAGAAATCTACTGATGTGTCAGAAGCAAAGGCAAAACACTAAAATGTTTTATATCAGAGTATGATATATTTATACGTTCTTTCCATCGTAGGATCTGTGCCCCTGTAATGTGTATTTTAGTCTGTGAGCACCAATTTTCCTGTGACAACACTTAATTTCCCCTTTTTCTGTTATCTGATGCAACCCATAAATCCTGAACCCTCCAAACTGTCCTGTTTTATACTCACTACTCCCACAATTCTTATTCCTGCCTTAATGATGAGAGGCATAAATTTTCCGCCATCAGTTTCTACGTGTTAAATCCTTGAATAGGGATTAGAACACAATGGGATAATCCTTTTATTTTTCCCCCACCTTTTCATAGCTATGAGTAATGACTTTCAGTATAAAATGGACAGATAGGAACATCTGAAGTATGTTTCCACAGGCCTTCTGAACCAAAGATGGTGCACTTGTGTGTGTTAGTAAAATGTTGGTGTGACATCCAGTCAGGTAATAAAGTGCAGGAGCCTCTTGATAAATTTGAACTAAACCTGGCCTCCCTCCATCCTAAACAGAACTATAAATAAAGCAGGTCTGAACAGAGAGTCCAAATTTCTGTTGGTATCTGTAAAATTTGCTGGTGTTGTGAAACCTTTGCTTCTTGTGTTTCAAGAACGCCACATTTTCTACAACCAGAGAAAGAAAAATAATCTTGTAAATCTCTAAAATCTAATTTCCTGTAAATGTCATTAGCTGTAGATTTCCCCCGTTGCCTCTTTCTGTTGTAGCCAAGGGGAAGAAGAAATCTTTATGATCCTTTGGGTCTGTCACCAGGGATGTTCATAAATGAATGGGATCTCTTCAAGAAACGTCATGGTCAGGAATTATGTTCACATGCAACAGACAAGAAAGAAAACAAAAGCAGTGGCAGGTCATCATTACAGATATTCTTTTTCTTTCCCAGCATACCCCCCAGGAAGTGATGGCAATAATGAAACATGTTTAAATATAATAACTCACCACGATGACAAGAAAACCCTTAAGCCTCATTTAACATCTGGCTTTATTGGCCCACTACCTTCACCATTTACTAAACACAAAAACCTGGAAGACAGGCCAAAGAGAAAAGTCACAGCTGTATTTCTAAAGTAACAGAAACATGAGCTGAGCGGTTTGATATTCACCAGCCAGTGAAACAAAACTGAAGGAAATTGGTTATTAGAAGGCCACTGCTGATATTCACCAAAATCTCCTGTGGAGGCTCTTTGGAGTGAGGAGCAGAGGGGAAAGAGAGGTGTTTGAGAAGGCACTTCTGCCCACAAACAGGGGTGGGACAGTAGGACAGCCTTGTTTTCACCTCTTTGCCTTTCAGGAAGCCAAACCCATGTGTGAGATGTCATGGCCTGTGGTTTTACAACATATAAAACGTGTACAAGACAAACCTGAGAAGTGTTGGCTGCTATTAAAGAATAATTCCATTTAGGCAGCAGTGCAGTTAAATTTGTTTCTTACTGATTTGTGGAGGGGCTGTTTATAGTGCTTTCCTTGCAGAAAATGCCAACCCCTGGTAACTTTGCTGACGACTTTACTCAGCTCTCAGTGTTCTGCATTCAGCAGTGACCCAGCTTTGATAGTTTTCCAGGAGATAACTGGAGTATTGGCTGGGTGGGATGGGGCTCATCGATTGTGCAGCAGCAGCAGGATATCATGCATGTTATCAGCAAGAACTGAGTGAAGCTGTGCTCAGGGGAAGCAGGCTGTGCACAGGGAAAGATCTTCCTTGTTATTTCTCAGGTGGTTATTTAAGGAGCTACCAATGGTTTGCTTAAACACTGGAGATTTATATACATTAAATATATTTATATGTATATTTAAAACTACTTTTGTGAACTGTGGTGCTCCTTTAGTGAGCAAGTTTTCATATTTTGCCTTCCATCCTCAGAAAACCCCACTACACTAGGCTTTATGTGCAGCAGGAAGATGAGATTGCACCTTGCAAAAGCTGCTGTAAATAGGAATTGTGCAGGAGGCAAAACAGTGGAAATAGAACAAAGTAGTAATAGTCACTTTGGAAGGCCTTTCTTTTCTTTAGACTGCAAAAATAGTTGTCAGACTTTATGGCTCAAGTTGAGGCAAATCCCTTTTGCACCATTTGACCAAAGTGGTACAATGAGAAAATGAGGCATAGAACAGCCCCTTAAGGCTTGTTTTTTTGCATGAAGTTGTCAAAGAATGTACGAGTCACTAACAATGCTTAAGAAAATACAACATTTGAATTCTTTTCCCTAAAAATAACCTGGATGTATTCACATATTCATTCCTAAATCATACAGTTAAACATTATAAAAAAAAAAAAAAATGTATGGAAGAACTGAAAGTAAACCTCCATCCTAATCCACCCTAATGACCAATGCATATGTGTATCCACAAAGTGAGACATTTAGCTCTACTAAATATTTGCAGTTTCTTCTGATGAAGTTTAAACAGGCTCCAGATCTTATTAAACTCTTTCACATACTTCTCTAGGCCATAAATTGCTTCTTCACATGAAGACGTGACTGCAAAATTCATGTAGACATTCTAACGCTCCCAAGATGACATTCTAATGCTCCCAAAGCTGCAAGAGCAGCAATGTCATAAAATATATTCATTACTTACATTTGTTGTTGGTTATTTCTTGGAAGTAGTAATCTAATGTTTACTAGTGTTTTTGCAACTCCACATATAACTCAAAGCAAAAGTCTGATTTTTTTTTTTTCACTGAGGGGTGGGAAATTTTAGCAAGAAAATATTCGCAGACCCACATGTGTGCATTTTAAAGTTGTTCTACTGAGAGAGTTGCATGCATTGAAAATTACAAATATTTTTCAGCTAGATGCAGGAAAAATTTACTGACTCAAGCTCAGGTTTCAGGGTGAGCTGATTGTGACTTTCTGATACCTGAAGGAAGCCTGTGAGAAACATGGAGAAAGATTATTTGCAAAGACATGTAGTGACAGGAAAAGGGGCACGGGCTTCAGATTGACAGAGGGCAGGTTTAGATTAGATAGCAGGAAAAAATTCTTTACTGTGAGAGTGGTGGGGCAGTGGCACAAGTTGTCCAGAAATGTGGACTCCCCATCCCTGGAAGTGTTCAAGAGCAGGTTGGATGGAGCCCTGAGCAAGCAGATGCACTGGAAGGTGTCCCTGACTGGGCCAGGGGCAATGGAATGAGATGATCTATGTGGACCTTTCCAACACAAAAACATTCTATGGTTCTGTGATTTACATATATTACACATGGCTAGCCAGGCCCTTGAGAATAATTTATTTGGCTGAATTTGTGTTAAGAAACTCTTTTATTGAAGAATATTCTTTACAGGTTGGACTGTTCTAATTTCCTTGTCCCTGAGTAGATGGTACTTGAATCAGAGCCCCTTTCTCATCCAAAATGAGGCAGGGAACAGGCACAGACAGGCTTTTATATATTTGAGAGCTGAAATGACATAGGTGAGGATCTGAGTGAGATCCTCACCTATGTGAAAAAGGTGTCTTATATCTCTGGCAAAGCTCCTTGTATCCTTTTCAAAATTCCTCCAAGTAACGACTTCATCTTACCCTGCTTTGTTCATTTAACACTCAGCTTTTTCCATAAGCAATTGATTCTCTAACCCACTGCTGCAGACATGAAACTCCCACTTTTATGACAGTGGCCCAACAGGTTTAGCATTCAGAAGCTGTGTTTTAATACAAATGGTTCTCTCTGAATACATTGGCAAAGCAAGATATTTGTTTTTCATGGCTAGGAGCAAACTGAGAAATTAATACTGGAAAAAAAAAAAGGAGTTGTTTTGAGCTGGTTTAAGACTTGTATGGAAATGAAAGAGAAGTATGGGAAGTTTTCAGCAGAACAGAAATGGCATCACTTAGTGCTTAATGTAGATCTGTGTAGAGAAAATAATCTGATCTTTATCAAGTTTACCTGTCTCCTTGAAAACAGCCCACACTGTTGAGCAAGCTAAGGTCGTCACAGATGAGAATATCTCTGAAAGATCCAAACCAGAGCTTCTGATTCATACCCTTGGTATGAATTTAATTCAGCATATAAAAGACTTCTCTGGAATTTCAGACCACTATGGCTTGAGAGTCCCAGAGCACAGAATTTGTGAGGTGTTCAGGGACCCCACACCCCCTCCAGCCTTCCCTGGGAGCAGGGCCAGCCACAGCAGGCAGCAAAACCCAGCCTGGCTCTCTGCTTGTATCAGAACTCTACCTTCTGCCCACTAAAACGACCCTTCCCAATCATTTTGGTGGCTTCAGAACAAATTCAAGTCCAACACAGACATATTCCTGTTGACTTTCTACAGACATTTGAATAAACTAGGACTTTCACCTCTTTTTTAAACTTCTGTTGAACAGTTAGGAGCATACTTATCTCACTGAACTTCTGATCCTTTAAAATTAAATTACTCTCTCTTGGTGAACCAGATTGAAAAAAAAAAAAAAAAAAAAAAAAAAAAAAAAAAAAAAAAAAAGCATTGTAAAGCAGAATCATCTACCTTGCCCTGGTTTTCCTGATTAAGCATTATTAGGATGGATGTCTTCCCTCATGTGAATTATTTCCTGGAGGTACTCCCTGTTGGACTGCCCTTCAGTTATCTCTAAAAGCTGCAAAGTGATTTGTTAATGTGTTTGTGTGTTTCAGGGTCCGGAAAGGATTGTTTCAAATAGACAATTTGTCCCTAAACTCATTAGAACTTCTCCCCACATAAACTAATCCTAAAATGTATATTATGTTACAGTGCAGGCATTTAGCACAACCTCAGTGACATTTAAATATGAGGCCATTTTCCCTTTCAGGAGGATATAAAAAGTGGTTGCTAATTGCTATTAAGATGATATTAAACCGAATAATAATAAGATTTATGGAGGCTCTCCAGTGTTATGAATGAGGACACCGTGCTGGACTGAAGACAGAAGGTGGGTAGCACTCAGAATTAGCCCCCTCAGTGGCCCTGTACATGTCAGGATAAATCTAGAATTTTTACTGTCTTATTAAAGACTGTGGCTTAACCTCCCTCCAGTGGGTGCCTGGCTTGGGATCTCTGAACTGCAGCTATCCTGCCTCTTTTTGGAAACTTTTAGAAATAAAGCTCTCTTCTGTATTTCTATTTATAGATAGAAATACGTGGCTAGAGCTTTCTACCTCACTCTGAAGACCCATATGAAAATCTCACACATAAAAATTCTGCTGCCACTTTTAATGCTGTTTTTGCCATCAATGTTGCAGCCCCTTTTCAGGGTGGCAGCTGTGGCACTTCTGCTCAGATCTTCAGAACAAACAGTGCTCTTCTGTGCTTATCACAGCTTGGTTCTGTCATCCAAAGTTTAAAGTTCCAGCCCATGCCAGGTAAATTGTTAAGATGAAATTTGATCAGCTGAGGCCCAGTGCCATACTTAGAGAACTCCTTCTTATGACCCTAAAATGTAATGTCTCTGTAAATTGAAAAGTAAATTTGGCAGTTAAAGACTTCAGTAATGTTTTACTCTAGATTAAATCATTCAGGTTTGTATTGGGTATAGTTTTGGGGGTTTTATCACTCATTAATATGGAACAGAACTTTTGACTAGAGACAATTCTCTGGCAACTGTAAATCTTTTCAGTCATGAGGAAAATTCAGTAGCCTGAACAAGTGCCAGGGGCAGGTCAAATCAAATACCATCCCACCCATAGTCTGTGTCTGGGACAATGCCCACAATTAAAATTGACAAAAATCCAGAAACTTTTAATGCTGGTTGAGTGAATAAGTTGTAGAAAGTCCAATTGTCTGCTTTCCAAAACCAGAGACAACTTGGATAATTTGCCAAAACCTGTTTTAGAGGTTGCTGATAACATTGACTTACATTCCATGAGTAGGGGCACCTACCTGCAGGTTCAGCTGTGTGGTTTTGCAAGCCAAGGGTACTTTTTAACAGATTAGAAGAGCATTTTGATCTTTTCCCCTATAAACAGAAGGGATGGCGTAAGTATCAGGGTTTTTTTTCCTTTTTTATTTATTTTCATTGGATTACTAGAATGATTTTGTTTAGAAAAGAATACAATTAAATGTGATGATATAATCCAAGCAAGTACTGGAAAGCCTCTTGATTATGTTTCTTATGAAATATTTTTAGGAATCAAAGTAATTTGCAAGAATCCATGAGATCAAAAATAACACACAATTGTTTATTAAAAGGTGAGAGCTGTCTTTGTTCTGCAGAATGTCTTGCTGATTCTGTAAGCTTAGCAAAAGCCTGAGGAATTATCTGTTTATTTCTTGGTGTAGAAGTACTTAGGGTACCTCTCAGAAACATCTCTAGGCTTAATTACACAATGAAAAAGCTGAAGACAAAAGAGTAATAAATCTGCAGTCGTTCCCCCTGAATCTCCATTTTGTATCATTTTTCTTCCTAAGATTATGAATTTAATAGAATCTTAAATTACTAATGTATATCAGATCTTAGAACAACAGATTTTCCAACACGGAGAGCAAGGCAAATAGATGAAACTTTAATTACAACATCTATATAATTAAGCAGCTTATAATAATCTTCTGAATTTGATCAAGTGGGAATATTGTCAGCAAAATCAATGGAAAAAAGATGGACACCTGTGTGTGTTAAAATGTTGATGAAAATAATAATCATAATTTCCTGAAGAGTTTTAAAAAATAAGAAAAAAAAACCCTGAGTGTCACAGTTTTTAAAAAACAAGTAAATCACTGGTTCTAATCTCTTGATCTTTATATCACAACATCAATGTTCTACTTTCCAGAAGAAGGATGTTCTACTTTCCAGAACACATGACAAAAACACATAAACAAATGTATCCTGACATGTATAGTTGCAGTGCTACTTAAGGGACTAATTCTGAGTACTTCCAGGCTTAACATGCAGAATGCTGCTTAATACTACCCAAAATAAAATGCTTTCTAGTGAGGGCTGAATTAAAAAGTAGATTGTTGTATGATTTTATACAGAAAATCTCTGTGCTAAATAAAGATTTATCTTGGCCTTTTCTTTGGCAACTTTTCTTCTAGGAACACTCTTAACAGATTGAAAGCTCCAAATATGAAGCTCATCTTTGCAAATTCGTCACAAAGTTGGTGCAAATAACAGCTAAATATTATTCCCAGTGCAGTAGAAACATAGCCAAGAGTCGCAAATGCATCAGCACAGTAGGATGTCCTTTCCTTTGGATAATTTGTCTTCTTCCTATGTGTTTGCTGAGATGATTTAATGCAGTTCCTTCTCCTAAAGCAAAGCACAGAGCCCAAAACCTCCAGGTCTCTTGGATCTTGTGGTGGAGTTTTCTGCCACACAAATCCCTCCTGGTTGGTGTCAGTGGTTGTGACAGAGGTGGTGATCTGTGGCAGGATTTTACATATTGAGCTTTACATGGGGCTTACACAGAAAGGCACAAGGGGAAAAGAGAAACAGGAGGTGCAGGAAAGAGTTTGCACAGGTCCAGGATTTGCAGCTTATGAATGAGACTTAAGAAACCTCACAGTTATAATGGTAAGTATTAAAACGTCAAACAGGAGTTTTCAAAGAAAACTAGCTTTTCCTTGCTCCAGGGTATGCCTTGTGACTATTGGATGTTCTGGCTAAAAAAAAAAAAAAAAAAAAAAAAAGGGAAGAAGAGCAGTTTCTAGAAAAAAAAAATTTCTTCTGTTTTGTCAGAAACTGATTCAATGAGACCATTGCTGTCTCTCCAAACAGAGAGTTTTCTGTGGTGTCCAGTTCCAAACACAGCAAAGGTTTTGGCTGACAAGGTGCTGCTGAACAGGGAGTATAGCTAAAGGAATTTAAATGAATACAGAATCTTCTTTATTCCCATCAGGCTGAGAGCTTTTATAGACAGCAATTGCATTTTGTGATATACCCAAGTAATACTCGGCATACTCCAGGTTCTACACTATTATATACAATGTACAAAGTAATGTGGCATACAATGAATAGAAAAGGACTTTTTTTTTTTCTTACAGTGGTATTTCAAAACCAGTCTAATTCAGTATTTTGTGACCTAAATCCAGCTGTAATAATTTAGAGACTTTTAGGAGGTAGTTTCCCAAATGAAGTGTGATTCTAGGTCTAAGTCACAACAACATGTGCTGTTTAAAGAGAACTGTAGTTCCATAAGTTAATATTGTGATTTCTTGAGCACTTCAGCCAATGTTTACAGCCTGCTTTTACCAAAGAACATCTAATTGTTGAGACAAACAGAAATCAATGAAAGAGTGGCCTCTGCCTTCTAGAAATGGATTAACATGCAGCCAGAAAAAGCCTCCTCTCCCTGGAATTTGGCTCCCAGTTCCATTTTCTGCGTGTGCCTTCAGTCCTATGGCCTGTGCTGTACAAAAAGCAATAACCAGCATTGACATTATCTCCACCACTTATGTTTCTCTAAAATTACATTCCGCTTCTGGGTGGCTTTTTCCCAGACTTTATCAATTAGGTTGTTCTTTTAACCTTTCATTCCTTCTTCCCTTCTGTCCCCTCTGATTCTGTTTGCTGTATAACAAAGTCTTTGCCAATGATTTCCTAATAAAAAAGTTCCATGATTTTTAGATTTATAGTGAGAGCACTGCAGACTTCACCCAGAATATAGGACCTGCTAGGTGCCTGAGGATTATGTTCCTGCATTGAATTTGAAGTGTTCAATTCTGCATTTCTGTTTTAATGTGGAAAGGATTGGCCAGTATCAAATTTTACCTCTATCAATTTTATCTTCCCTAGAAATCACCAAACAATTAAACCAAGAATGTAGGATAAGTGAAATATTATTTCACCTGAGAGTAAAGCCATCCTGTCTTCCTTAGATGCAATGTAGATAAGAAATTTCTGATTCTGAAAAGCTGTGATCTCAATAGGGATAGGAAAGATGCTTTGGAAAGACTATTTTATTTATTTTCAAATAATTCAGTGTTGTAGAAAATGGGAGGGAAATTATTCCTGTGTGCATAGAAAAATATCCTGAAAAGATCTGAAATGCAAAATTACCAGCTTAGAGTTATTGTAATTGTAATTAGTGCTTCCCGCACTATATTCATGCCATCCTGTCACAGCCATTTAACAAATGCTGCTGATTTGGAAGCTTGGATAAGAAATACTGCTTTAGACTTCTAAAGGAGTAGTTTAGCAGTTGTATCACCCCACATTTATCAGGAATCCATATATAATCTAAATACAACGTATATAAAACATGCAAGGCATGGTTTTTACTATTTCTAAGAACACTCATTCTAGGTAACTAAATACTCTATGGTGCAATAGGGATCAGCTACTTAATCATTGAAAGGCCAGAGAGGTCCAGAAACAACATTTGATGATTCATTAATGGAGAAAAGGTGGGCAGAGTTGCAAATGATCATTCATCTCTTAGGAAGGAATTGAGCAGTCTACCATAGGTACCCAGGCTCTGGCTGGTTGGTTTGTTGGTTGGTTGTTGGTTCGTTAGTTGGTTGGTTTGTTGGTTGGTTGTTTGGTTGGTTTGTTGGTTGGTTTGTTGGTTGATTTTGGTTTGCTTTGGTTTTGTTGGTTGGTTGGTTGTTGGGTTGTTGTTGGTTGGGTTTTGTTGTTGGTTTGGTTGGTTTGGTTGGTTGTGGTTGGTTGTGGTTGGTTTGTTGGTTGGTTTTGGTTTGTTGGTTGTTTTGTTGTTGGTTGGTTTGGTTGGTTGGTTGTTTGTTTGGTTGGTGGTTGGTTGGTTTGGTTGGTTGGTTTGGTTGGTTGTTGGTTGTTTTTTTTTTTTTTTTTTTTTTTTTTTTTTTTTTTTTTTTTTTTTTTTTTTTTTTTTTTTTTTTGTTTTTTTTTGTTGTTGGTTGGTTTGGTTGGTTGTTGGCTGGTTGATTGGTTGGTTGGTTGGTTGGTTGGTGGTTGGTTGGTTGGTTGGTTGTGGTTGGTGGTTGGAGTTGGTTGGTTGGTTGGTTGGTTTGGTTGGTTGGTTTGTTGGTTGGTTGCTTGCTTGCTTGCTTGTTTGGTTGGTTGTTTGGCTGGTTGATTGGTTGGTTGTTGTTGGTTGGTTGGTTGGTTGTGGTTGGTTAGTTGGTTGGTTTTGTTGGTTTTGGTTGTGGTTGTTGGTTGGTTGGTTGGTTGGTTGTTGGCTGGTTGTTGGTGTTGGTTGGTTGGGTTGGTTTGTTGGTTGTGTTTTGGTTGGTTTGGTTGGTTGGTTTTGTTTGGTTGGTTGGTTTGTTGGTTGTTTGTTGTTGTTTTTTTTTTTTTTTTTTTTTTTTGTTTTTTTTTTTTTTTTTGTTGGTTGGTTTGGTTTTGGTTGGTTGGTTGGTTGTTGGTTGGTTCGGTTGGTTGGTTGGTTGGTTGTGGTTGTTGGTTGGTTGGTGTTGGTTGGTTGGTTTGGTTGTGGTTGGTTGTTGGTTTGGTTGGTTGGTTGGTTGTTGTTGGTTGGTTTGTTGGTTGGTTGTGTTGGTTGGTTGGTTGGTTTGTTGGTTGGTTAGTTGGTTGGTTGGTTGGGGTTTGGTGGTTTGGTTGGTTGGTTGGGTTGGTTGGTTGGGTTTTGGTTGGTTGGTAGTTGGTTGGTTGGTTGGTGGTTGGTTGGTTGGTTGGTTGGTTTGTTGGCACTAAGCAGGGCTCACAAGGACTGGAGTGAAATGCTGTTTTCCACTTGGTTGTTCTTGCTCTCGCTGTGTCTCCCTCCCTCGTGCAACAGCAGCCTCAGGGGGTCCAATCTGTATTTTCAGTTCATGCTGCCATGGTGAATCAGAAAGGGACAGCTGAGCTCCTGACATTGATAAAAAAACCACCTTGACTGTAAGAGTTGGATGAGAAAGCTTTCACTTATTGGCATACATATTCCCCTTATATTCTCTTTGTGTATGTTGCTGCGAATTAGAAAAGCAAAATAATATTTTTGTTATAAACAAAATGCACCATAAACTCTTGTGCCCCAGTAAGCAAAGACCCTGCCAGAATATGGCAAAAAGAAAGCAAAAGACAAGACTTAGATCCCAACTGCGCTTTTGGACATTTAAGGCTGTGCATGGGTAGTTCATAGAAAGAAGAAAGGAGGGAATGTTTCACTTATGCTCATATAAACATGTTTATACACATAAATATATATATTATACATAAAGCACCCGAATCTTTTTCTCATTAGAAAGACAGAAGTTAAGTGTTTGGAAATAGACTCTTGGGAGCAAATAGATCCCAGAATTTCTTGAATTCAGAAAGTCTGTTTTCAACTCTTATTTTCTTTTTCATACAAAAAGTGACTTAATTAAGTGAACTATCCTTTTAGCTAATTCATGAAAAATTGGCTCGGAATGTTTTTTGAAGTTTGAGTGAAGTTTTATGGAATGATGATAGAATAAATGAAAAGGGAAAATTATTCCTTTGAAGGTGATGGTAAGCATTGCTTATGAAAGAGCAGCATCTGTTATAAATTAATAGAAAGCAATTCCAAATTGGAGTAAAGCAGTTTTGATTATTTTTTTAAAGTGGCTATTAGTAGAAATTGATTTGAGATGCTAACTCAAGTCTTATTATCTTGCTTGTTGTAAAGCAAATTATTCTGGCCTTAATTGTGTCTTGCCATGTTTAATATTTACACACTCAAGGCTAGACTTGGTCAATAATCACAGCTGATTATCATCACTAAAAATAACTATACATTGTTAATTCCCTCAGTGTATAAATCACCCAAGAGTGTCCTGGTGAAACTTTATGAGAAAATAATGTCAAATAAAGTTAGATTAAACAAAGGTTAGATAAATTAATGTCATCATAAACAGGATGTATTATGTCACTGAAAGATGACTCTGTTATAGACACATATTTCCATATTTAATGTTGAAACATTTTAATTCCACTTTCTGTATCAACAAATCAGAAGAGCTATACAAAATAGCCATCTTTTTATTTTCTGCCTTTGAAAGAGTGCTTGTTCTAAACAAGTTGTATCAATAAACTGAGAAAAGAGATAATGGGAAAAAAAACAGCTCACAACCCAAATTTTGATCAGGCACTGGAAGCTGTTCACAAAGACTCTGGAGTCTCCATCCTTGGAGATACTCAGGAGCTGTCTGGACATTGAGAAAACAGCTTTAGGTGTTAGGTCCCTCCTCTAGCAGGAGGACTGGATGACACAATTTTGTGAAATTTCAATTAAAATACTCCTAATGTTGAGTGGTTGAGCAGTTTACTGGTAGTTCTGAAAGTATCTCTCACCAGTAAGTCTATTCTACCTGTCTCAAATAATTCTGCTGCAAGACCCGGCTTACCAATACATATCTTCATGTAGAAAACCTCAGCAGCTCTTTTATGTGAACAGATGACACTTTTAGGAACTTTTTAGGCAAAATGAAAAAAGACAAGCACAAAAAAAAAAAAAAAAAAAAAGGTTTAAAAGAGTTTTCCAGGGAAATCAAGGCTCTGTTGCATGTTACATTTGGATGCACAAACTCCAATGCTATTTATCAATGTAATGTTCAGTCGAGATAAAGATATTTATGCTTTTATGTAGAGGCACTGAACCTTGAAGTATGAGAATTTGAGCACAAGAAAAAAATTGCTTTGGTACTTTCTTTTCCTATTTGAATTAATTCTTAAAGAATAAACTGTTCTTTATTATTTAAGGAGTCAGTTTGATCTGAGCTTCCTGAAAGAACTGATAATTCACATACTGTTTTCCCTCTTCTCTAGATTAATGTTTAATCAGCATGAGTCATGTTCACATAAGTCCATTTCTTTTCTGTTCAAAAGCAGACCTGTAAAACTTTTAATAGTTGCCCCAGTTAGCACAACATTGACACCACAATGAGAAGGATCTGAAAGAAATACAACATTAATTTACATTAATATTTTTTTTTGCTTTTCACAGCCATCCCTAGATATCAAAACTACAAATGTTCAGTGCATCTCTTCAAGAACTCACTGCTCAAGTCACTGCTGTCACGCAGTTACTTCATTAATCATATTTTTCCTCCTCCCATGCCATGCTGAGGGCTTGGGTGGGGTACTTTGGTTTGTTTTTATTTTATTACTTCAGATGACATTATTAATCACAGAATTGCAAAGATAAAACAAACATCAATGTGAGCAAGAGTTGGCTTTAATACTCAAAGTGTCAAACCATCATTTTCAGGTTATTACAGAGTACATCTGAAGCACTGATTGCAATCCACACACTACATAGTTGTGTCTAGGAATAGATCCTAACACTCCCCGTGCTATTTCAGGCATGTTAGTGGATGATAGGATTTATCACGTCCAAACAAACCTTTTTTTTTCATTCCAGCATTTCAGCAAACACTTAGCTCAGGCTTCACTTTAAACTTGTTTGTATTAGATAGGTACATTATTGCATTATTACTTCCTTTTCCTGAATATAATTATTTTCCATAAATGAATCTTGTCTTGAAAGACAAAATGATTTGGGTAATAGAGCTTGGGGAGAGTGCCTACTTAGGTTTTCCATGTGCCATTACTAAAGATATGATATTCATTTAAAAAGAAAAAAAAAATGCCTTCATACCCTGAGGAAGTTCAAGAATCAGATTAAGGGATAATAGATCATTATCAGGACCATATAAACAGCTTTTGTATTGATTAATCCATGTTACAACTCTTTAAAAGAGCTAATAATTTTAGTGCCAAATAAAGAAGAGATTGCAGTTTCCAGTGAGGAAATGGCTGTAATTGCCATTGGGATGGTGGATGAGAGATGATTATTAGACACCATCCATTATTGTGATGCAGCAGCCAGGCTGCTGACCACAGGGGCCATTATTATACAGACAAACACAAATTGCAGAGCAGTGCTGCTCTCTGGTACCCACTGCATGCTCTAAAACATGGAATAAATAAGGTATTTCCTAACTAAGGAAAGGGATTGCTGTTCAGTGTGAGTTTCAGTATGAACCTCCCCTTTTCTGAGTATTCTCTTTTTCTCTTGACCATCTAGAATCAAAACACACATAAATTAAGCAGGGATATGTTCTGTTTATGTTTCACATCCAATCACATAGAAAATATAGTATTTCATGATAATGTAAGACTCTCTTCTAAAATCAAAATTTATAGAAATACAGGCTAAAAAATTTCCCTCACTGGCACATCTTCTGCAGTTAGTTCTAAGGAAATGTGAAACTTTTTGGTTTTATAAAACTTGTTTCTTTTTGTAAGACAGAATTTGCTTTGGCTTCTTTGTAGGTTCATGTACTCATCAGATACAAAATGTTATTGATCTCTTTAACAGGAAGAAAGGAGCTTGATTAGAATTTTTATTCCTCTGTGTTTGAGACCTATGTAAGACCTTCTGTTATAACTGGGAGTTATTAGCAGATAATGTCTCTTTTATCTGTAATCAAGGAAAGAGAATCAGAATCTGGAAAAAGTTGATTTTCAAATAAAGTTTCAAGTTTAGAATTCAAATACTTTTAATTTCATTAGTCTTCTTGTAGTAGAATAAAATAAAAAAATCATGTATCTACCATAGCTGTTAACATTTTAACATTTAAATTGTAATAATACTAATAGAATTGTCACATTTCTTTATTCAAACGCACACATATGTGAAATGCAGTTTGAAAGGTGTTCTGTGTTAAGTATTGAGTCATCCATTTAAAACAGAATTCCTTATGGTGAATGGTGGCATTAGTGAAATTATTGGCAATTTATCAAGCTAAAAGCATCCTCAAGTGGTTCTAGCCGGTTCAGAGGTGATGGCTTCTGAGGGCAGCAAAAACCAACTTGTTTCATCTTTTTCCTTCCTTCCATTCTTGCTCACTGGTTTGTAGGCAACATTTTAAGTGCCCTGTAACTTTGAATTCAATTATTTTAAAACCGTTTTTACAAGTTTCCATAAGGAATCCATTCTAGTTTAACATTGAGGACTCACAGTAGCTTCCAGCTGGGCTCTGCCTCTCTATAGGGCATCTTGACTGTAAAATTTTTGCCAACAGTAGCTACCATGTCAGCCTACAGCATTCATTATAATACTCCTATCAATGCAGTATTAGAATTAATGAGATTTTAAGAGATTATCCCATCACTTCCAGAACAGCTCATTGAACTAAGAGCAGTTATCTAGATGATTTTGATCAGAACAACTATAAATCAGATGTGCTTGCTCAGTTGCTCATAACAGAATGGCCAACACAGAGGTGGTTAAAATTTCTATTCCTTTAAAAGATACAGCAACTTGCTCTTCTTTTGGCCCAAATTTTCCTCACCCTCCTTTGCAGTCGAGGAATTAGATATTTTGAGAGAGTAAGAAAACTAGTCTGGAGTTTAAACTCGAAAAATAACCCTTTGAAATCTATGCAATACTTTTTAATAGAGAGCTTATTTCTAAATTGTGTCCATGTAGATTACAAATTGCAAACATTTTGGTGGTTATTATTCCCAGAAATACTTGTAAAAGGTATGTTTTCAAAAATGTCACCACAATGTAAAGCACTATGATAAACCATTGACTAATGGTATTAAAATAAAAATAGAGAGTATTCAGCCACAAAATAGGTGCAGCTGTAACTTAATATATTGGTAATGTCATTTAGAAGGAATTTCACATTATACTTTATTTTCAAATCTACTTTAAAAAGCATCATTGCTGTGGTGTTTCTATCACTCTTCCCTTCCTTCCACTAGGAGATTACTTCCTGAGTCAGACCACTCTGACTTTTTTTTTTCCCAGCGTTCTCTCCAAATTTCTTTTCCTTGAATTCTTCTCATTACTGCTAGATTCAGCTGATCTAAATACTTCATTGACCTCCTTTCTATCTTATACTCCCTGAGGACTGCTATTGAAAAGTTACACTACCATTATAAGCCCTGAATTATTGCTCAGTGCAGCTCTGTGTTCACTAGTTCTTTTAATATTTCATCATAAGTAAAAATGCTGGTCACCTCTGTTACTCTGCTCTGAACTCAAGCATTTCATTTATTTCTTGCTGAAATGTCAATCCCAGAATTTAGTATTATTTTTAATGCACAATTCCACCAAACTGGATTAAGAATTTATTAGTAAAACCACTCGAAATCACTTCAGTTGAAGAAGCACTGGGCTGAGCATTCTCAGCGTTCACTGAAGCCAAAGCCAAATCCTTACAGTCTGGAAGTCTCCTACCTCAAGCCCTTGTCTGTGATGGAAAAGAAGGCTGAGGCACGCAAGAGAGGATTGACTTGAATACTTATGACTTGACATGTGGTTTTGGTCTTACAGCATTTAAATAATTTCAGAGGTATAAAATTCAGACTGACAATTAATACAGAAGCAGAAGGAAAGTTTGAAGATGTAGACTTTTGGAGAGCATGGTCTGTCACATTTTTTCTTCCAGAAAAACCATCAAATAGAGTGAGTTACATTCCTATTCCAACAGCAAAAAAGTAGGGTGGAGACTTTCCTGTTATCACAAAAGCAATTTGGGTTCTGACTTTGATGTTATTCACACTTAAATGTGATGCTTAAATGCTTCATTTGAAAACTGTCAGCCACGTACAGCATATTCCATCTGAAAATGAAAGGGCAGAAAGAAAGAAAGAGAATAGCAGTCCTTTTTGTTATTCCATTCTTGCTAAAAGAAAATGGCAGATAGTCATAAAACTGGAAGAAAACAAGTTGGTGATGTTTGTACCCAGTCAAGCGCAGCTTTTCCTTTCATCTGGATAATGAATCATTCACACATTCACAGTCAAGTTTTCACATTCTCTGACATGTAGGTTTTAATCAACAGATTGACATTGTCTACAGAAAATTGCCTGTAATCAGGGCTGTCCTAAGCTGGGGGAAAGTACATCACCACACCAGAGCTGCAGAAATATTCAGGTTTGCAGAGTTCTCGGGTGGTTTTGGTGAGGAGTAACATGTCATGCTCCTTTTCCTCCTGGTTTTCATACAACTTTTCTCATGATGGCATCTTTATCATGCTGTACAAGTTAGATAGTTACATTCAGTCCAAGATTGGATTGTTTATCACTTGTGGATCAAGTCCTGCTAGTCTGTCCATGGCCTGGGTAAATTCTCTGGTAGGACAGAGCAGCTGTCCTAGAAGATGACATTTATTTTTTTATTCTTGCACTTCACCTGCATTGGCAAACAGGACCCAGTGGGTTCCCCTTGCAAACATCCCACAGCTGCCACATGGACTTGACCTCCAGTGACTTTGACACAATAATTGCTAGAAAAGAGCCGGGCTTGAGGCAGTGATTTACCTACTGTATACATCTTTTACTGTGTGCTGTTTAAACCAGCACATTGCACTGTTTACAGCACTCTACTAATATATTTTAAAAAGTAATTGGATCATTCTAACTATGTAAAATTGCTTATACGAGTGTGACAATGTGGTACACTGCTGCTAAGAAGGTTTTAATCAACTCAGCATTGGGTTCATTTGGCTACTAATCTCAGATGTCTGTGCTTCATTTTTATATTGCAGGGAGGAAGTTTCTATAAATATTGAAGGCAGACTAAGTAAAAGTAATTATTTAGGGCTTAGGAGGGAGTGTAAGCAATAGAATGAAAAGCCATATGAGCTGAAGTAGAGAGGTTTCTTTATATAAAGTAATTCTTTGAGTATAAGCTAGATTTACAGGAAAACTGTGGATCATCAACATCATATGAAAGCAACATAGTAAACTTGTTTACTTGGAGTATATATGTGCTACAGGAGTCACCTTGTACAAAAAAGATGAGCTTTAATTACCATAAAACATCTGTTCCTCTTATAAAATGGAAGTCAGCTTCTTAAAAATTGTGGGCGTTTTCCTCCTGCATTCTTCCTTTATGCTTACAACTTTACAAATGTGTGGTTTCTGAAAATGTTTTCAGAAACTTTGTTGGCACAATCCATCCCCTGTGTGGGGTTTAGTTGAGGGGTCGGTTTTTGCTGGCTGGGACCCTGGGCTTTGGGGATTTGGGGAGCCTGGCAGTCCTGGGATCACAAAGCTGGCACCCTGGGCTTTGGGGATCCTGGGTTTTGGAGAGTCTCATAGCCCTTGGATGGCAGGGCTGGAATCCTGGGCTCTGCAGGCTCTGATAGCCCTTGGATTGCAGGGCTGGGACCATGGTCTTTGGAGAGTCTGGCAGCCCCAGAGCTTGCACTGAGCCCTGACAGCAATTCACCACTGCTGTATCTTCCTAGGCCTTCTTAAAACACAGTCTTACAGTCTTATCCAAGTTAAAAGCAAAATGGAAACTGCAGGGAAGGAACTGAGAAACAAAAATAAGGTATTTTTTTCCCTTTGTGTGCAGAAAAATTTTACATCTCTCTGTTCAGTAACAGCAAAGGCATTTGCAGCCCGTTTGTTTCAATGCAAGAAGGAAGTTTAATTTAGCATGACCTTATTCTATGGGTTTGCTTTGTTTATTCCTCAGGGTGCTTTTGAGCAGCCAGTGGGGACACAGCCCTTCGCTCATGTCCCAATCATCCCGAGGCAGATCCTCATCTCCCATGGGTGGGTCACGGCACTCACAGCCCTTCCTGGGCACATCTCCCTCTCTTCTGGGGCACTGCTGCCACTTGGACATTTTATTCTGCCTTTGCCTTTTGCTCTGTTCTTGTCTTGAAGGTTTTTTTTCATCTGGCATCGTGGTAATTAAAGACAAGTGAGTCAAATCTTACCTTGGATGAGGGAAGATGAGAGCAGAGGAAAAAGAGGCTCAGACGTAACTCTTTTCTTTGTTCTCATCTATTAAAGAAGAACTTGCCATATGTTTTCCACTCTTTTGGTGCTTGTTACATCATAAATTTGACACCTATTAATTACATGTTACCTTATAAAAGTTTTACAGTTTTTAAAGTGATTCATATTTTCTTCCACATCTTCTTTGTAATGTTACTTTTTGATTTTGTAATTGCTGACTTAGATTTTTAAATGTTTTTACATGAAGTCTGGCATGAATATTTTTTTTCTGAAAGGTATGTAGGAGACATATCATGCATGGCAAGCATATTAATTATATTTGATCCCAGTAATGGAAGTTGATGTTTCTCCATTAAAGTTAATGGAAATGTAATGATTTATGCCAGCTGTGAAGATATATTTGCTATAGGAAATCCATTTGTTTGGTGGAATGACACAGTTCTTTTTTCTGAATAATTTAAAAATATTTATTTGACTGGTTATTAATTCTCAATCTGTAAAAGTTTCTGTTTGGAGGAACTTGGCTACTTGTTGATTACAGAGAGATTGCTGTTTCTAGAGTTGTTTTGGGTATCCAGGGTTTCTGTCTGTAATTATTGCAATGTTGGTCCAGTTTATTTGGAGGTGACGGAGAGTGGCAGACTCAGAATCCATCAATTTCTGTGTGTTCAGGGAATGGTGGTGATGGAAAAGACCCACAGGATGCTGGCTTTGTTTTGGTCACTTTGGGAGGAGGGGGCAGCAAATACCAGCTTCCTTTCCCATATGTCTTGTTGCAGAAAATGTTTGTTGCTGGTGGAGGTTTGGCCTTTGGCTGGGAATGCCCAGCTGGTGTTGCCACACAGCCCATGAAGAGCAGCCTGAGCTGAACAGAGCAGCCTTTTTGTGATGGCCTCCTCCCCACAGCTCAGAGCCATCCTTGGGTAAAGCTTCCAGGAGAGCGTGTTTGCCTTCTTTATTGCTTTACTTCCATGGTTAAACCCATTACTGCTAAAATTTCACCAAACAGAGCTTCTGCCCAGGGTTCTGCCCTGTACAGAGGATCTGTGTGTGTTTTGCTGTCCATGCTGTTTTAACACTTGATCTTTCATTTCTGCCTTTACAGCGCCGTGTGACCTCTCTCCTGTGCTATATTGTGTCCGTCCTTGTGGACTCCTTTCCTTTCACTTTGGCAATATTTCACTTTAATTTCTTCTCAGACCGTATCTAGTCTACTGCTTATTTCCAGTGGAATTCAGGTTTCTTATCTGCGGGCCAAGCACGATTCAAACTATAAATTTCATTTCTTTTAGTATTTTCTGCTAAGCTGCCGCATTTTGAGAATTACTTTTTTGCTCTGACTTCCCACAGTTTTAATTTTTAGCCTTTTGAAGAAATGATCTCAATGTTCAGACAAGCAAATTGCTAAGCATTTTCAGGCTTCAATTTAATCTATTGTAACTAACCTCATTATTTGATAAAACTGAGAGAGAAAAGTAGATTCCCTCAAGTGTTGAGTATACAAACTCTCTATTTATGTAAGAAGCAAAATTATTGACTGTTCAGAAAATTAAAAGTGTTTTAAAATTGGTTCTGTAATTCTTTAATAATGATTCTACCAGTACTTCCAATTTCTTCTAAAGTTGTTGGATTTTTTTTTTTAGGCACAGAATATTAATTTCATGATCAGATATGGTTTCTATGTAAATGAGATGAATACTACTTTTCTTAAGATCCTTTTGATTAGCTATTTTTGTACCTCAGTATCAAAAAGCACAAATCAATTAATCTTATAATTTGATTATAATTCAAAATTTAAAAAAACCTACGTAAAAGGGGTCATCTTTTGAAGCCGACTAATCTGAAAAGTTAATAAAATTGCACTGCAGGCATTAAAAATAATTTAATTATTGGAGAAATTGTGACACTTTAAGAAACCCAGTAAAGGTTAGGCTTGATTAATGTGTGACTACAAGTGGAGGACTCAGGACTGGGGTGAATGTGCTTTTTTAATACATATGAAGAGACATTGGCAGTGAGAAAGGGTTACTGGTGTACATTTACACATTTACACAGGTATGGATGTTCTTTTCACAGCACATTGAAGAGTTGCAATAGAGCATGTCATTATATCATAAACAGGCATTCTGTCAAATGCTTTAAAGAAATTAAATAGTCTGCTAAAGTCTGGAATTAGAAATAGAAGATGATATGCAATTACAAGGACAGGTCTTTTTATATATTTATTAGTATATGCACACACATATACCTGCAAAGTCACTCCATATGGAAATTGGAGAGGAAAAATTAATTTTGGTAGTCAGAAAATACTGTTCCACTTTTTTTTTTCTTGTTCTTTATTTTCAATCAAGAAGAAACACATGTGGAATGAAAAACCTATACTGCTAAATATGAACCCTTCTTTGATTTTATGTTTACCCACCACCTTAAGCTTCCTCTGAAGGTGCCATTTTCAACTTGAATTAATCAATTGTGAGTGGTCTTTCCACATTCTTTTTTTTGTCTGCAGAGGCAAATCATATATTAGGGAACAAATATATTGCTTTGGGATTAAGTAATTACTTGTATAATATCCAAAATACTCCATAGATTATTACACTTAGACATTTCTTATTATGGTTCAGTAAACAGACAGGCTTAGGAGAGAAACTTAACAAGACTCTTGCATTGGTAATTCCTTTTCTAGTTAAAATATACAATCAGACAAAATTACTAAAATTTATAATAGTTTTTACTTTTAGCACAGTGAATTTCTAATTTCCTCTTTTATTTCAAGGAACATGCAAGGGTGGGAAGATTACAAAAGACCTCTTTTGAAAAGCATTTCAGATTGATGAACAATGACTTAGGTAAATCTGTATGAGCAGAATGCTTTCAAGCAGAGTCTGCTCTGTCTGGTATCATGCTCTTTAGCCAAGGTATGGGATTAAATTAAAACAGATGTGATATTTCAGAACACAAATAATGTGAATTCTACATAAGATCTGTTTTGATGTAACTAATATATTAACAGCAGGGATTATAAGGCCTTTGAAATTATACATATTATTTTGGATTAAACATCTCACATTCAAATCTGAGATGTTGCTCCTTCCAAATATTGCTATTAAGTGATTGGTGTAAGTGTTTCTATGAAAATGAGATCCTACAGGGTAAAATCGAATAAAAATAGAAGTGTCTTCTGTTTCCTCAACTGTCAGTGTGTTACTGCATAAAGAGAAGTAATTTATAAATTAATCCTACTGTGGAACTTTATCTATGATAGCCTGGTTGACAAGATCCTGAGCATCTCAGTCCTCAACAAGGCCACAGTGCCTGTTTGGGTCTAAGAAATGTATTGAGCTTCAAAGGAACAAAAGATTAAAAAATTTGATGTGAGAGAATGCTCATCAGTCTGCAGGATTTAGATCTGCTCAGAGGATTTGTAAACCCTGAATGATCATTGCTTGTGGAGTCTCTGAGCATGGGCTGGTCCTTGGATCTGGCAGAACTTCTGGGAGATTGTTTGGCTGCTCTCCTTGGAGGTTGCATGGTGCACCTGTCTGAACTGATTTTCAGGAAACAGCCTAATTTGGTGATCTGCCCAATTCCCTCCCTCTTCCACAAAAAGGCTCAGGAAAGCTTAAAGCCATCAGTACAAACCAAATGAGTCACTCAGAACCAATTCTCTTTTTCTTTAGGTGTTTAGAACTTTGTGTGCCTAAAATTAAGCCTGAGACCTTTTAAAAAGGCATTTCCTTCCCTCTAAGAATGTGTCTTAATGAAAATAGCCTGATACTTTTAGGGAAAGGACTTGGGATCATAAATACTTATGAAGCATTGGTTAGATTTATTTTAGCCGTGTGTTCAACCATAATACATTTTTTTTCTCCACCAATGATTAAGATTTGCAGTAAGAATTGTTCTTAGTTAACAGTGCCAGTTTGTTACTTTTCATTGTATTTGAGAGATATTGTACATGAAATCACTTTTAAAATTGATTTGCTCAGAACTGATTGCAGGTTTTGCTGCTAATCATTACACTATTCTTTATTTTTTGTTCTGTTAAAGATTTAAGTATCCCATTATAAGGCAGCTTGCTTTACAAGAAGCAATGTTAGGTGATGATGTACTGTTCAAAATTATTCCAGAATCAATGCAGTTAGACACTCCACACATCTTTCCGACAGCAGATGCTGGTCCTGAGACCAGGAGACTCAAGATAGAGATGCTGGAAAACAGAGGTGGTTAAGTTGTTTGACCATTTCATGTAAATATCATTGTTAACAGCAGAAGAACATTCAGGATAAGGGCTAAGGATAAGGGGATGAGGACTATGAACTTACATCTTTGGAATCCTCACATATTCTAAATATATTCCAGTGGCTACATATGAAAAGAGTTAATTGCAATGGTCAGGTGGGTCTAAATATTCATAGATAGGCATTTGCTAATTAGTTCTTAGGCATGAACTTAAGTGCAGTGTGTATTTATGCATATGCTGTTAGCACACAGCAAATGTGATATTAAACATATTCACCTAAGAGGTTTAAATGAATTCCTCTTACCTCCCATTTTATAATGTATGAGAACATACAAGGCTTGTTACTTGGGCTCAGCTTGTTAAGCTGCAATAACATGACCATATTTCTAATCCTGAGAGTGTCAATATCAAGATTTAATACTGTTTAATGAAGGCAGTCTAAATTGATACCTCTTGTTAATTTGGATTAACTTTCAAGGTGTCCCTATGACAAATGTGGAGAATATGATAATATTTGTTTTACTGTCCTCTAAACTAGCAGGAACCATTATACCTTCAACTTACTGTTCCCTAAAAGCATCATTTGCAAGCATTATTTTCATGGTCACACAGTCTCTTAGGAATCATTTAAAGCATTGTTAACTGCTGTGTTTTATACAGGCAAGCATATTTTTGGGAGATCGATGAGTATCATCTCTCCTGAGTACCCATCTACATTTTTATGCAGCCTTTATTTTCCATTTGGCAAAACATTTTTATTAAGTTAGTAATAGCTATATTTACAAAATCATTAGTGTTTTGTAAAACATAAATGTGTAGGACAAAGAGATTATGGCAAAATAATTAAATGCTTAAGTCAATTTTACTCTTTTGTTCTGAAGTTTCTATCTTAAATTGTTTTGAGGAGACAATAGTTTGAAATTGCAGGAGTTTGGTAGCAAAAGGTGGAAACTGTTTTTCTGCATTGACATGTATATATAACTGATAACAAAATCATGAATACATTAGAAAATGAGTGCTTCAAGCCCTATTTAATATATATGTTAGTGCAGGGATTTTGGGGCACATTTTCACATGCACTGATTTAATTTAAGAAGATGTGGGAATGCTCAGATGCTCATTTATTTACCCAGTGCATGGAACCTGCTAAGGCTTTAAGCAGCTCATACTGAAACCTTGTACCAGAGGCACTAGTCCTCATTAACACAGCCACTTGCTCCTAAAGAAAGAGATTTCAGAACAATTTCATAAAACTATAGCAAAAATACTCCTGCTTCTCCCAATATTTGCAGTTATTCTATTGCCATTAATGTGTTTTTCCACCTAGATCTGTTTCTGTGAAATTCCCCTTGAAAGACAAATGCTTTGAACATTCTAGGTCACTTCTTACTCTAAAGGAAATATTTACAGTGGAATGCAAAACTTTTTCTTTTGTTTTTTTCCTTTTTTTTTTTCTTTTTTTTTTTTTTAGAGAATCAGAGTATTATGAAAAAGTTTGTTGTTGGAGTTGATCAATGGGACAGGACTTTTTCAGCTGTTAAGCTGGCTGACACTTGCCAATGTTACAAGACAGTTGGCTTTTTTTTTTAAATTTTTTTTTTGCTGGTCTTAATGAACTCACTGGGCTTGTTCAGAAAAGCAAACAAACACAGAAAATGTGTGCTGAGGTCTGACACTTGGACTTGAGAGGATTATCCACAGTTAAACTTGTAAACTGTGCAGCTGGCCAGGGTGCAGTTCAGCGTGAAGTTGGTTTAGCGTGGCTTAATGAGGGATGAGCAGAAAAAAACAAGGGCAGGGGGGAAACTGAAGCAGGGGACCTGATTGCCAAATATATCAGTGATGTATAAATCTGCTTTTGGCACAAGAAGTAGAAGCAAAGGAAAAGAACTACGGTGATTTTTTTATCTCTCTTTTCCAATGTTCACAATCGCATTGTGTAGACAATGTCTTTTATTTTTTCTTTATTAACAACAGCAGTGCCCCCAGCTACTTCTCTGATAATTTTTAAAATGACAACACCACAATTTTGAAAGTTTTCATAATTTCTTTAATCCTCTCCTGCTAAGCAAAAGGAAATGCTGGTCATATTTAATTCACACTAATAGATAAATCAGTCCTAAACTAAGATGGAGGTGTGAAATTTCCAGCTATTCTGGAAAGAAAATTGGATCATTAATAAAATATTTCCTTATAGGCATCTTTACCATAATGTCTGTGAAACATTAGGTTTAAAATGAGTTTATTTTACATAACCACAATAACATTTTTCTCTGCTTAGGAAGAAAAAGATTCCTAAGTGCCACAGTTCTTAGATTTTTATTTATTAATGGCTAGAAATTTAAGCCTCATGAATTTGTCGAGAAGACTAAAGAGAACCTCTAAAACTATAGCAGTGTTTTTATGCCACTGGGGAAAATCAGTATTTCTCTGATAAACCTGTCTTTCAGGTCAATGATCTGTGAATGAGGAAGGATTTCCAAATAAACCAATGGATGCTTCAAAGGAGCTTTTTGCCCGTTGTGTCAACAGCCACCTCTGAAATAAAGTTGCCATTTTTAATGTGACACATCATATTGAGCTGCATCATTTCTGTGGCAAACCTGAAGTCATTCTGATCTTTCACGAGGGTGGCTTAAGCAAAATCTTATTTTATCCTCTGCCTGACCAACAGCTTCAGCTGCCCAGATTCAAATGCAAAAGCAAAGCTCAAAGTTAAATTTGAGAGACTTTTGCAGTACTGATCTAAGATTTTAAAGCAAGTGAGAATGCTATGTGCCAACCCAAACCTCTACACAAAATTACTTAGTAATTTTTATTTTTAATGTGAATAATTGTGCATCTCTAATTTTGATTTGAAAAAAACGTTGAAAACCCTGAATTAAAATGAGTGGTACCTGTCCAGTAATCTGATGTGTTATCAAATACATCCTGTGAAAGTAACAGCTCTGTAAATTGCTTTATAACCTCATCTCTGTGAGATGACCACAGCTGATCTTGGTGCTGTTTTTATTTAGAGTGTGACACCACAGCCTGATCTCACAGGGCTACTTTTGGCAAGGCACTGCACTATTTAGTGTTCCTGATAAATTTCTACTTTTCTATGTATGTTCCAAAACTCTTGAAACAAATTAATAAGTCACTACCCTCAAGATCTGTGGAGCAAGATCCATGTTTTGATGCGTTTACTGGCCTTGGGTATAATCTACCAAGATACTAAAAAGAGAAATTAAATAATTGCAACCAACACCTCCACCCCCCTCCTCTGAATGAAAGAAAGCTTAGAGCCTGCTATACTATTCCAATTCTGTGATTCTCCAGTGTGTTTTTCTTAGCAGCAGCAGCTCTTTTGGGAAACGTAACCATGGAAATTAGAAATTACTATCCTAACAGCAATTTGAGAGTCATTTATTGAAAAGGGTGCTCTCTTTGAGGAAAAGATAGGAGGGGCAGAGGGAATAGGTTGTGTGAATTCACATTAATGACCAGGGCTTGAAACACTGAAGAGCTGAACTACTATTTAATGGCTGAAAATGGATGCAAATTTTATCAGTGATGATGAACTGAAAAGAAAGTGAAATGTTTTAGGGAAAAAATAGTGTGAATCCCCCAGTTCTGAAAACCTTTTCTGCCTTCACAATCCTTGCTATTCATAAAAGCACTTTATGATTCTAATTGTTTTAACAGCTCATCAAGGCTTCCTATATCAATGGGAATGTTCTCTGTTCTTAGATATGATTTAATGATTTAATCACTGTGGTTTCTTACTGCAAACCCTGCTAATAGGGATCCTACACAGACTACGTAAATTGTATTCACTCAAGGACTGTAAATAGTGAAGTACTTAATTCTATTACCTTTTTTTTTTCTCCTCAATTTAATTGAAACGGAACAATTAAAATAGAGCAATTAGAGAGCTCTCTGGCAGCACAAGAATAATTAAGATTATCTGATTTTATTATGATTGCTTTCAGGTCATCAATGCAGACAGCTAGTTTGGAGCTATACCTTAAATTATGTTGATTATCAGTCCAAGTAAAATACATGTATACAGTCCTGAAATGCATTTCTTACAAATTCCACCCTGTGCTTTGTCCTGTGGCCGATGTTTTCCACAAAATGTGTTACCTGAGGCAGGTTTTTTTTGCATGGCTGCCTGGAATAAGCAGATTTCCCCCTGCCACCTTGTGTGCCTTTTCTCCCCAAGCTGTTTGTGATAATTTCAGCTGAGTATTCAGAACATGTGCCCGCTGTTGTTGCCTGTCACACAGGCTGTTTGGCATGAAGGCTTTCTCTGATCTTCCACTCCTGTTAATGGGCTATTTAAGATGCCATGGAGTCACATTTAATAAAGCCTTGGAGGCTGAGCTTACTGAGGAGAGCTTGCTGTGTTTTCTCAGGATTTACTGTACGGGAAGCACGTGAGCCATTGTGGCTGTGTTTGCACGCTCACTTAATTTCTCTCAGGCTTGCAGGCAAACTGCTTCATGCACGCAGCTTTCAAAGGGCTGATTACAAGCTATGGCTTATAAATGTAGGTTTTCCTCAGTGATGTGCCTATTTAAGCATCCACTGTTGTGATAATATGTTGAGATACAGTTACAATACATTTTATTCAGATTTCCATCAGCTTGCTCCTCCTCTTGACCCTCCTCTACAGACATATGTTTATTCTAGGATTCTTCATCCAGGACAGCTTGTTAAAGTAGTCAGGATTTTGACTGTGTTCTGAAGTTAACAAAGTTCATTCAGCCTAATTTTCAAAATAAATTAATTTTTTTTTTATCAGTTTTCTATTTCTCCAAGGCAGTTTGATCCTCAGTTGCTGATCCTGCCATTGAGGCTGGCAGGAACTGGTGTGGCCAACAGACATCATCTTCCAATTTCAGTTCCATTAACATTTTAAACTAATTTTTGAGATGTTTCTCCACAGTGAATATCTACAAACAAGAGAGGGGATGGTGACAGCTTATTCTAGGGAAAGGATTTCTAATGGTGCAGCTCTGCTTCCCTCTCTCACATAAGTCCCCCTGCCCCCTTGGACCACAACATCCTTCTACAAGTGTCTAGGGATATTTTAGAAACAGTATTTTCTGTAAGGCTTGGAAAACAAATCTTTGTATTTAAACAGATCTGAAATTAATAATTTTGGTTTTGTTTCCTGATTCAATCTGTCCATTAATATAACTTGCATTCACTTCTGAGATGGAAGTTATGCCAGAAAGCAGTTTTCTGTACAAATATCTGAGATTTAGAGTTAATACATCCATTTTCCTTGAAGGTTTATAAATGGTTTGAGTTTTATAATGAAGATGATTGCAACATTGCAGAGCTGTGAGAGGTTTCAGGAACCTCTGTGAGAGCCAGTGTGTGTCAAGCAATGGTAGTGCATTCTAATATGTCATATATTAGCAATTAACTCTGATTTGTACACCTCAGTTTGCAATTTGACATGAACACATTTTGTATTTTCACAAAAGTAATTGATATTTTCTATTATTCCTGCATAAAAGTGTCCATCCTCTTTTGGCAATCTTAAAAGGATTAACTTCCAACTGTAAGACAGATAAATTATAGATTAAACCAGATGCTCAGTCATTGCAATCTAAAATTTAAGAAAGGCCAGGACAAAGGATGGCCAGTATTACACCGAGCATTTGATATTTTTGTCCATCACCTTGACAACTCTACTCTTGTGCCAGTGCCAGAGAGCAGACCATTAAAATCAGAAATCTGACAGACACAAAAGACAGCTTGCACCTCAAAAGTAAGGTGGCAAAAAAAAAAAAAACCACCAAAAAAACCCAAAAAACAACCAAACAAAAAAAAAAAAAAACCAAAACAAAACACCAAAAAAACAGGACAAAGAATCTGTATTTATCATAGCTTAAATGTGAACTAAACACTTCTTGAACTAAAAAATAATATTGCCATATAAACCCCATAACATAAATGAGAGCCAGGGATTTGAAGTGTTCATTAATCTTACTTAACAAACAGTTGTCTGAATTATCTCAGTATTTTTGAGCACCCAGTCCCTCAGGGAGAAGTTGGTACAGAGATTCATTACTGACCTGACAGAAGTTTTGCCCATGTTCCCAAGTTATGTTTCCTGCCTTAATTTTTTTTGTTTGTTTCATTTTATCTGTCAGATTCCCTGAGTGCATCTTATTCTTTCAACATGTTGGGTGGGGAAAGTTATTGTTTGAACTTTTGGTTCCTGGTAAGGATGGGGTTTTTAAGCAGATTAACCGAACTGTGGGATCATTAAGGGGCATTTTTGGCTCCCATTTTTAACAGCTGCCTGTGGCTCTCTGCTCCTGGTTGGTTATACCAATGGAATCCTGAAAGGATTTCTGAACATTTTGAAACAGATATCTATCCAGTTCACAGTTCTTGTGATTTATCAGGTTTAAGACCTGTGGCTTGTGCTCAGTCCATCCCATACATGTGTGTCCTTAGTCTGGGCAGTTTGTTTTGGGATTTGGGCATGCTGAGGCTGCTGAAGGGAAATAAAGAAGCACGGGGCCATTCCCTGTAGGCTTAAACACTTAAAACTATTCCTTCAAAATAAGGTCCCAATCCCCACAGTATTTTCCCTACTCCTTCTCCGGCCTCTGAGCAGAGAAAATATGCAAAATCATCCTTAGCAGAATTCCTATATACTAACCATTCACAGAAGAATGTATTTTTGCATTTTTTGCTGCAGTAGATTCAGGCTATATCCATGCTGAAGTGCCTTCTTATAAAAGAATTTAAATATGTAACAGCTGGACAATCTATATTAGCTTCTTTCATGTCCATCACCGCAGCAATAATGGCAGGTAACTACTGCTGATGACTGAAATATGACTAAAAGATGAGGGGAATTTTCTTTTGAGCTGTTTTTCATTGTAAAGCTGGGAGAAAGAACGTTCTTTCCACATCAGAAAGTGAAAAATGTGATTTGGAAAGAGGTTAGGCTTAAAAATAGACATGAGACCTTAAGAAAAGGGGAGTGCTCCTTCTGTAACCTAGAAACTGAAATCCCTAAAGAAGTATCCAATACAGCAAGACCTGAAAAGGAAGAGAACTTGAAAAATCTAGCAAAATAAGTGGAAAGAAAGTTCTTAAAAAAAAAAAAAAAAAGAGAGTGAATGAAAATTAAGTGGTAATCAAAGGTCTGTAGTTCTTACTCACGTGCTGCCTTGTCCATCACCTTACAATTGTCCCTCTTAAATGTGGGAAACAGGATTTCTAAATGCTTAACATGTGACTGAATTGCTTGTATACCTGGATTTTGTGGTAAGAATTTTGTCTGAGCAGTTCTGGGGCTTTCTGTACGTTAGAAAATAGGTCATCCTGCTACCGTTCTTTATTTAGCAATGTTGCAGAGGCCACACAGTTTTAGTTAGCAATGTAAAAATCAGCACTGCCAGTAAAGCCAGAGGGAGCTTGGTACATAGACTTTGTCAGTAAAATTTGGCTGCAGTATCTGGCACTTCCAAGGAGGTACAACAGCCTAACAAAGAGACAAAACCCTCCTCTCCCTCACACAGCACTTGGAGTGGCCAACTCCAACCTGCAATCTGTGCACTTGCCACCGACTGAAGGCTGTTGACAGATAATGCCAAGAAAGTAAAAGTGTTTAGTGCTAAACACCTTTTTTTTTTTTTTTTTTTCTTTTTTTTTTTTTTTTTTTTTTTTTTGCATCAACCTTACCAAAAAAAGTAAACTGAGCAGAGGAAAGTAGAGGAGGAGAAAGCCAGCAACCAAAAAAAAAAAAAAAAAACCCTTTAAATCTTGATGAAGGGAAGAACAGAAAACAGAGTTCTTAACTGCTCTTAAATCTGGGGAGCCTGATGAATTTTGTCTGTGGATACTTCAGGTCTGCAGTTGTCATTTTTGAGGACATGTGGAGGATTGGCTAAGGATCAGAAAAATGAAAAATACATCTGCGATGCCTGCCTCTGAACAGGAAAAAGAGGATGGAGTGGCTTTTTTTGCTGCTCAGTTTAATTTCAGACTGCACACTTCAGAAAAAACTTGGTTCTTGGATTAAAAACTGAAGGGAGAGACCTACCTTGTAAAGACACAAAGGGTTTAGGAGAGATTTGTTTCAAGCCTCTTCTTTTAAGTTTTCTCCGTCTCAAGGGTTAGGTTGTTCCAGGCAATAACAGTAACAACAAAACCCCCTTAGAGTAGAAATTGGAAATAATTTTCCAGATGACAGGCTCTCTTTAATGAAAAGCAATATAGCCTGACCTGAAGACTCTAATTTTGGCTTGGGGCCACTTCACATCAACACTAAAGGTCTTTACAGGCAGGAAGAATAAGTGCCTTTCTGGAACAATATAAATACATTTAATCCTGTGCTGGGGCAGGGAAGAGCCACCAAGAATTCTTGGTACTTTTTCAGTGACTCTCTTTCCACTATGCTGGGCTAAAGTAGGTCTTGTGTTCCTTTAAAATATAGAGGTTTAGGATGAATTTCAGACACTGATCATATAAAGAAATTGAATAACAACTCTCAGACAAAGGATTAATTGTTCCTATCAGCTAGCAGATAATTAAATAAATTGTTACATTAAATAAATTGGAAATTATAGATAAATGCACTGCTTGTCATTAGATCAGTGTCACAAAATGTGAATTCACATGCTGAATATGTGATTTTATGATGAATAAATGTTCTAAGTAACTCTGCTGTGCTGCTCAAACAAGAAGTTATTGCACATCTTCATTTAGAGGGAAGCAGTATTCCAGCTGACTTGCATTCAGCAACCAAATTACAGGAAGGAGTCAACAGCTGAGACTCTGTGGATGGTCTTTAATAGGAAGTGAAGGAATTACTTAGATCAAAAATTAATCTTGCAATATCTAGCCTCATTGTTGCCAATAAAGTTTTCTGCTAAGCCTTATGGAGTATTAGGAGTTACTTTGAAAGTAAAATGAAATACAGTCTTTCATTTTTACTTTATATTTGCTGTGAGTATCTTTATAATTCCTGTAAGTTTCCAGTAGTCATGTTGTCAATCTGTCAGCATTCAGCAAAACAGCTCTGGAGCCAGACAATAATTCATATGGTTCATTCCATATCTGGGGAGGTCTATAAATGTACAGCTATTTCTAAAAATTCTCCCAGAGTTTTGATTTTTGTGTACTTGATGACTGAGTCTTTCTTCATGGCAGATGGTGTTTGAGGTATGTTTTATTTCCCATTGAGAAAATTTATCTCTATTCTGCTCATTGAAATTGGGGCTCTGATTTGAAGAATATTGGGATATTGGCTCGGCTTTCACAATGAGAAATTTCTGAAGATTTAATTGTGGCTAAAAGGCTATTTTGTTTGTTCTTTTAAAAATATATTCCTTAGTTTCTTTTTTTACATATTAAGTTATTTAGGTTCTGTAACAGTTCACAGTTGGGAAATTACTTGCACTTATAACAATGCACTGAGCAAAGAACGTGATGCAGTTGAGTTTTATACATTCAACTTTTATTCCCTTATTCATTCCTCCTTCCATGAAAATATGTTGGCTCAAAGTTTCTGCACTAAACCAGTAACTGCAATAAAAATTATCTTCTCTACTGCCATAACTTTTCCTAAAAACCTCAATATATGCTTTATGTGTACAATTTCTAACTTGTTCAACTTCCGTTTTCTAAGTTTAGCTCTTTCTTGACTGTTCAAACTTTCAAAACCCGATCATATCGTTATGTAACTACATTTCCTAGCTGGGTGCACCCCAGGCATTTGTTGTAGCAATCTACAAAGGGTTCTGTTTTCTGGTTTTTGCTGGCCTTCTTTCTTTAGCTTTATTTCCAGCAAGAAATACTCAGTGAGATAAAAATCCAGAAACTAAAATTGTGCTGTTCACGTGAGAGGACTGCACAACTCAGTGCCACAGTAATAGAGCAGTTCCTCAGGTCTGGATTTCCCTGGTACAGGATGAGAAAAACTTTGGACTATGTCAAACCTCACAGTTTGAAAAGTCCATTTAAAAAAAAAGTTAAAATAAACCAAAAAATCCCAAAATCCACCTGCCTCCCTCTGCCCCAAAAAGCCCCAAAACCCAAACAAAACTATTCTGATTTTTTGACAGAGATGCAGTTGCTCAGACTTGCATGTTGGTTATCCTGTATGTCCACAAACACAACTGCAGGGCACAAAAATAAATATCAATATTAGAAGTAGCACTTCTTTCCAGCAATTTTTCCTGAACTTTGGTTCACTTTCATTAGTGGGGTAAGAGTAGAACCTTTGTCAAACACCCCTCACCTCCATAGGTCAATGGAAATATATAAATAAATGCAGGTAAAGAGGAGATCCTGATTTTTATGTCAAGGTAGCAGAAGTCTGGATTCAGGTTCTGTCTAAATGATGTTTATCCAGTAATGAAGACCAGGCAGAATGATGAATGCACCTCAGTGTGTCTGTGCTGAAATAGGTTTATAAACAAGCACCTGCCATAAATCACAAAACCAGCTTTGTCAAAAGTAACTAGGGACCAGATGCATCTTTATAATTACCTGTGACACCCATTGTCCTGCTTTCATATCCTCTGTTCCTCACTTAGATAATCTGTTTTATTTTACTCGTGGTTTCAGTGATTTGCATTCTGCTTTGAAATGTTGTTTTATGTCTGGGGAGCTTCTCATGGAAGTCTCTACCAATTGCATTAGGGACAGTGAAATGTGTAAAGCTCAATGGCTAAATGCTGCAAATCATTTATTCGGGAGAGAAGACAAAAATACTCATTAGTATTTCCACAAGGACTTTGACATATTTTCCCAGTTTTAAGTATTCTTATTTGCTTGGTTTCTGGAGTTCAGTCTCCAGGTAGGGGAAACTTCATAATTGTTTTCCTTGGCTGCGTCTCATATTCAGGGTTATGCTGATTGTCTCAACTCATAAAGCTATTTTTCATCTGAAAATTGTAGAACTTTTGGTCCTCACTTGCTTTTGAGTTAATCTTGTAGTTTGAGATTCGTTGGCTGTTTATGGGTCCAGATAAATGGTTATTTCTGGTTTAATTTAAAGGGGGCTAGGATGAGAGTTCTGCCTCCCTCTTCGTCTTTGTTAATTTTTCTACCTGATTGTGTTATCTGGCATCTAAGAAGCAGCATTAATGCAAACAAAGTTAGGCTTAAAGCAGGCATCATGCCGGAAAAAGAGATTAAAAGAACAAGGAATATAAAAGCTTAGAGGTAAAACCTGATTGAATTTGACTTTTAAAAATGTTTTTGTATTTCCTACTGTGGCTACTGTGCTTAGCTGATGCACAATCACAGTAATGTGCTCCTTCATATTGGTTTACAAAGGAGCTTTGCAGTAATCATGGAATAGAAAGTACAGAGCCAGACAATAAATGCCTCTGCTCTTAGGTCAGCCCATTTAATTTCCCTTTCAAATCCAATTGTTCACCTGCAGTGCTTATTAAATATAAGCACAGTGTCTGTATTTGGATACCCTGTCTGTGCCACTTCAGCACTCTGTACCTGTTGCTTTGCCATTACTGATGCAAATTGCCTCTGAGGATGTTTGCAAGAATATGAATATATTATATTATGTCTTTTACTTACTCTACTGCCCAGAGTTCTTTTTTCCTTCTCTTTTTATTTATTTATTTTTTTTTATTACTGCCGTGATATGCACCAGGCCATTTAATCTGGTGGGTTTAAATTTTAAATATAGGATCAACCTCACAGAGCCTACCACCCATCAGATATTAAAATATATTTTTAATAACGCTTCTGATTACTTTAAGAGTCAACCTCCACACAGAGAATCCATTACCCTCTCTGACCCTTCTTGAGTGATTGCATATTTTATGCTGATGGGATTATGGCAGTTGTGTTCCTCATCTTTGGGAATGGAAGGATCTCGAGTGGCAAATGATCACCGGTAAAGGGACAGTGTCACTGCCAGGAAAGAGGCTGACCACGTCCAGGATCTCATCCTGAATTAATGTTCATTTGGGATTGACCTCCACTGAGTGTCTGTCATACAGACACATCCATACATCACATCACCTCCTCCTTCCTTCAAAACCTCAATGAGAAAAATCAGCATGGGACTAGATTAGTAAAATGAGTGCTGCCTCACCATTAGTTACAACTCATTCTCAAGTGATTCTAAGAAATACTCTTACCATGTAATTTTACAGGCTGAACTTTGAGCAGTATTCCATTTTAATTTCAGCAGATGCAGGTTGGGTTGAAAATTCGCATATGCTTCTATTTACAGTTCTAAAATCTGACTGTAACCATCCAATTTAACATGCAGCATGGACACCCTGAACTTTAATTTCCACAAAAATGAAATAATAACAGGATGATCTCACTCTCAGTTGTTAACTGTATTAAAAGATGAGCTGCTTGGTAAAAGATCCTCTGATGTCTGTCCCCAGGCTCAACATTATTTGGTGTTGTTATGATCCTCCTCTGTAGGAAAGAGGAACTCAGGTTCTTGTTAACAGATTTCCTGGGCTGGATTAGAGTGAAATGACACTGAATGATCTGTGTACATAAATAAATATATAGAGAGAGAGAGAGTAGGGTTTATTTTAGAAAAATTTGGTTGGTTATTATCTATAGAAATATAGCCATATAAAAGCATAAAAATAACACTTAAGAAAATGTATAAGAAAGAAAAAGAAATAAGGGTAGAAAGATACCACCCACCATGAATTCAATAAGACTTGATTTGTGCAATTTAGATGTCTGTTGGCCAGTGATTGATCAGTCTTGATCACACTGGCATGATAAAAACTATTATCCCACCTTGCAGGACCTGCTCATTGGTCTCATCCCTTACCTGGCTCAAAATTTTTATTCATAGCCACCAGTGGTGGGTACAAATTCTTGTTTTTGCCCAAACTGGCATTTCCTCATTCACCTGGACGTAAGGTCAGAAAAAGAGACACTGATGCAGAAGGGATGTGCAGAACACTGAAAAGTATTTTTGAAAATAGCATCATGTTCATGTGACAAGCTTAGAAAAGGCAAGATTTATATAAAAAAAATATTTCAAATATTCAAGTTGGAAAATTTCAGTTTGTGTCTTTTAATGCAGAGCTCAGAGCAATCATTTTTCCCGTGGGAAAGTTACTCTGAATCCTGCACTTGATGAGCTTGACTTTAGTAGATATTTTCTGTACAGAGAGTTCTAGGACTCCAAGAAAGTGTCTGTGGAGGTTAGCACAGGCCACTAATATTTTCCTCAATCCATTCATCTTTATTAAACGTTATTCTATTGTGAGCAGTAGCTTTGCCTATAGCCCCATCTTTCCCCCTCAGTCTTTCATATTTTAAACACACACAGATTGGATTTTGTTGCCGTTTGCATCTTTTTAAACTTCTATTTTACCTGTGTTTCAAAGCTTATTTTGAAGTGGGAAAGGCTGCCAATTAAGAATTTTCTTATTGATCATAAAGGAAGTAAAAAGGGTTTCTTTCCTAACTCAGTTGCAACCAGATTTTCAAGCAGCCTTTAAGCAACTGTCAGCCATTCACCTGTGAAGAAAAGTTTCAAGTTTTGTCATGCAATTAGTGAGTGTTCAAAAGGCCACAGCTTCCACAGGCTGAGCTCTGGTGTGGAAGGCTCTGCACACAAAATTTTCTTTCTTCTAAAAATATCTGCAAATCACCTACCTGAGAGGGGAGGGCTCCATTAAATCAGAGAGGAGACACAACCATAAAAATGCTACTTCAAGGGGAATAGTCAAAGCTTTGAATTAGGAACTCACATAAACACCTGAATAATGGACTTGGTTTTAAAATACAACCTCACTTTTATGGGAATGCTCCTGAGCCATATATACAACACACAGGCACACACATTCATTTTGGGATGGTACTTTCATACTCAGAGTATGAAATCTGTCATGTGTTCAGACATGAAAGCAATAGAGAGCTTAGGTTTCAAACTTGTGTTCTATATCATTATCTTTTTAAAAACACTCCTATCTATTTTGTTATTTTTTCCACATTTTAACACATACTTTTCATTAATATATGTTTATCTAAGGCTGGCTTATATATTTGGTACTGTATTATTTTGGTTCTTAAATTAAGATCATCTGCCCTCCTTTTGTGGATCTTCAAAAGCAGTATATTACCTTTTTGATAGTCATCAGAACTCTGTGGTTTATAATAAACTGGTCTTATTAAAGAATTTCTTAATTAAGCCATTTAATTATCTTACATAACGGAGATAGAGAATTTGGTACTTTTTTTGAGGCTGGGCTATCTAAATATAAANGGTCTTCTTAAAAATTTCTTAATTAAGCCATTTAATTATCTTACATAACGGAGATAGAGAATTTGGTACTTTTTTTGAGGCTGGGCTATCTAAATATAAATTCCCTATCCTGTGTATACTCTTTAAAAGCCAGCTACATTCATATACACACAGACATATCTCTACATCCCCACGGCATGATGCATAAATAACATTTTTCTTTGACTTTCTAGGAATTTAGGGCATTTTATTTTCATAAGTACTAGATTTATGGAGTTGATTACAATGAGAAAAACAACATAAGCAGACTTGGGGTTCTATTATGTCAAATAAATGAATGAGAGGATTTATGTGATTAATTCTTGTTATCACTAATGGCCATTTTAATTATTATATGCTTCAAGGAGATAAAATGCAAATTTGAAACGGAGGTATCTGTGATCTTCTAGTGAGTTACCTGTATGCAAATTGCTAAATGTTTTTTAATCGGTGTACCTCATCATTCAGTTATTTTAACAAGCCTGGTAGCTAATTTTCCTAAAGTCCTGCTGCTGCTGTTTATCTCTCCCTTCAGGAAGGAGAAGTTCATTGACACCAGCATCCTGAATCCTATTTATCATAAATAGCTGCAAATCAAGATTAATTCCCCTGGTAACCTGCAATTTAATTTTGCTGTTTGACTACGAATGCATTCATTTTGCAGCTATGAAGAACTGAATTCTGATGAGGAACTCTTCATTGCACTTCATCTGTATCGGGCTCAGAACGGAGATAATTTAACTGGATTGTGGAATCCATGATATATTGAATAACAATAGTAACAACAGATGCTATAAATTCAACACAATCTTTTTAAACAGTGCAAGATCAGATCAAAAATTCTCAGATTGCAAGACGATTGCATATACTGTCACTAAGCACTATCTAGACAGATATTTATTTATTTTCTACCATAGGCAATGGAAATCCAAGAAGAAAGCACACTAGACATAACAAAAAGGACATATTTTTCTTAATTTAAAGTTGCCCAAAAATATTACAACTTCTGGAGTTATGAATCCACACGAGCATCCAGTGAGCTGCTCTGATCCCTGGACATGCAAAGGAAACATTCCCAACCATCACAATTTACACTCAGGAATGGAAAAGTTCTGAATTTTCTCTCCAACCCTTCCTCTCCTGTTAGGAAGATTTGCTTGATAACCAAGAGAAACACCTGTGGTTGAATTTGAAATGCACAGATGGGCTTTATGCAGATTGGGAAATTTTTTCTGTTTGCAGTTTAGAAATGGAGCTTCAAATTCTGTAAAATCTAAAGGACTTCGTTTTGTTCATCATTATCAAACAAAGCAGAATAAAACCCACTAATAATAAAGACTGATGGTAAAACATTTCCAAGCTGCAAAATTACTTTATAAGTTATTTGCTTTTACAACTTTTAATTCTTTTTGAAATTTGAAAACATTTTCTTTGCTTTTTCATGTCTCAGGTTCTTCTTCTAAAGGTCTTGAAGACTCCATGGGCTTAAAAGCCTGTAGAATCAGAATTTCAAGTAATAATGAGACATCACCTATGGTCAAGCTTCACCTAATTCAGCTTCAAACTCACTTGAGCATCTCTGTTCATATTCAGAAATAAAGTACAATTACTGTTTTAAAAGATTCCTTTTTTGAATAAAGACAGTATTTAAAGTAATTAAAGGAAGTTGAGAAAACTATCTAGATGACAAAATTATTTTCCTTTTTTCCCCCTTCAAATGCTCAACCATGAAGGCCTCATGTTTCTATCACATTCATTTTATGTTATGATTCTCAAGCA
>VKON01000130.1:101132-171647 GCA_009741485.1 Malurus cyaneus samueli
AAAAAAAAAAAAACAAAACCAAAAACCAAAAATACTCAACCCACCGAAAAAAATACCCAACCCACCTGAAAAAACCCAAACAATTCCCAACCCAACAACTAAAATAAATAAGGTAGTCCATAACTCAGGCTTCTGTCTGCAAAATAGACAGATAATATTACAAGATGTACATGCAGATCACCTGAAGACAAGGTATGTAATCAAGAAATATGGAAATTAGGAAAAATAAGACCTCAGTAAATGTTAATATTTTCGTAATAAAGGTTGCACAGTTCAAAGTCTGAAACAACTGTGTAGAATTTAGGTTATGTTGGTTCTGCAAAACATTTTGCAGGTTTTGTTTGTTTGGGGTTTTTTTTGTTTGTTTTTTTTTAGGGGGGATGTTTTGTTTTGGTTTTGGTTTGATTTTTGGGGTTTATTTTGTGTACCCACCTGTCTGTGAGTGCATAGGGGTCTGGTAAAAGTGTATGAATTTGAGAAGCTCTAATTCTTAACTATTACATCACTTTTTACTTATTGATTCACTTTTAAAACTTTAGGCGTCTTAGGCTGTTAAAGTCTTGTAGTGATATATTTACTTAACAAAGTAACACCATTTTCATTATTATCAGTATTCTGACAGTGGTAACCAAGGTATCATTAGGCTGGGCAAACTCAAAAGAGAAAATAGCCTAATTCAAATGTAATATAAAGAAAAAAAATTTCATTTCTGGAAAACAGACACCAGCTATTCCTGTTGTATAACCTATCATGTCTTAGACCCTTTCTGACCCTTGCTAAGTTTAGAAAATGTATTTCATAAACCATTCCTTAAAAGTGTTTGAGGCCAGTTTGGACAGGGCTCTGAGCAGCCTGGTCTTGTGGAAGGTGACCCAGCCCAGGGCAGGGGCTGCAGTTGGATGATCTTTAAGGTCCCTTCCAACCCTGAATTGTCAGAAATTTTCTCACTTCATACCAGTAATGCTGCTGTCACTGTGGGAGTGCACAAACAATGATATAAGGGTCTCTGTTCCAAATAATTGTTGTGTATTGCCAACAAGGAACTAAAAATAATATAATTGTGTGGAGAAGTAATGCAAAGGAGAGGTGAGAAAAAAAAATGAACTAAATACGTACAAAAAGTTTTTTGTGATATTAACCCAGTGCTGTGCTCAGAAGCCTTAAACCAAATAAAAGAATTAATTTGAATTGGCTTAATCTAAAACTTAGATTAATATCAAGCTGACACTGTAGCTGATCTAGGCAGCACACTCCTAGCACAGGTTATTTTAACAAAACTGTGCCTTATAGTGTTTAATTAATTCCATCTGTTCCCTTCAGCCTTCCAAGAAGTAAAAGAAGCAAGAAATGTAGCTATGGGGGTTTTCTTCCTGCAGAATGATGTCACTGGGAGCACAACCTTTTGTAGCTCTGACTTCGAGGTCCAGACTAGCAGAATTTTGTATTGTGGATATGTAAGAGCCTCCCTATAATTCTACCACTCAAACACTTAAAATTTCTTTACTCTTTCTCAGGAAAATGTTGGCTTCCTTTTAAAGCAGCTTCAAAGCAACAGTTGATTGGTAGCATTCAAAAGGGAAACACCTTTCGAGAGTATACAAGAGCTTTCTATTAACTTTTCTTCCTTTTGACTGAAAAAATGGTCAGTCTTTTCTTTTTTGTCTTTGCATGAAACCCTCAGATGTTACAGCAGAACCACACCACCCATAATTTGCTCAATGGGATCACAATAAATGATAAATTGTTACACTAAGGCCACCTTAGCATTCTCATAACAAGATCTTACACAGTGTTAAAGCTCCTGGATATATTTTTCTCTACTCAGAGCAGAGCTTTAAGGAGCTACTCCTTGTTCTGTGTGCTAGGGGCTACGTGCATAGTATGAGAGAGAAAAATATTCATGAGATGTTATTCCTACAAAGGAATGTAGGGAACTATCTGTCATTTTGGTTTGCCTCTTCTCCCAAACACAGAAAGTTAATATTCATTGATAATATTGGGGATGGAATTAGCAGTGTTTTGAAACAGAAGAAACTCCACACGTGCCAGTATGTTTGCTCTGCAGCAAAACCCAGGGTTTTGTGCCATCCCCAGAAATTGTTTGATGTGAGTTACAGGTAGAAAAAGACACCCCCATGACTGTTCCTGGATCAGGGTCCTGACTGATAGAAATAGCTACACAATCACACTCTTTCTCTCATTGCTCCTCTTTTTCTTGAAGTTTCTTTCACTCCAACTTGCATAATTATTTAGGCCCAGCCACAGCAATGGCAAAGAAACTATTACAAATATTTTCCTGTTGCATGACCTTGGCACACTTTAGTATTGAAGAAATCTTCAGTGTATATTTCTTTGGATTTGGAATAAATACATGGATCTAGGCCTTCCAAGGTACAATAATTAAAGCAATATATTCTCCTCAGGATAATATCTAAGCTACTCTACACATAGCACAGAGAAATGCATATATTTTGGTGGTTTTGAGGGAGTTTATAAGAGTGATAAAATGAGCAGTAGAGTACTTCTAACCATAACTGATCCATATTACAACAGGTGCTCTTATTCTTTAATTAATCTTTCGTAATTGCTTGAAGCCATACAGAAAACAGCTTCAATTACTAATGCCACCTCTTATTCTTTTTTTCTGTCCATTAGTTATCAATAGAAAGGAGTGAACAATAAAAAAAAAATATCTTTTTTAATTGCCTAACTAGCCCTGTTTACAAGGTAACTAAACAGAAGCTCATAGAGGAAAATCACTTTAAGTAACACATTTTGGAAATGTCTACAAGTGACCTAAAATTAGCTTCTGAATCCAAAAGTATTTACCTTCAACCTGTCTATAAAAGTCGAGGAACAAGTGCCTGCTTTTAAAGGTTTTCTAATGACATACTTTTCCAGTGAGGTAATAGGAGATTAAATTAATACTTAGAAACCCAGGATGGTGAATAATATGCTTTTAAGTAGAAGAAGGGAACATCTATTTGGCTTTTTTCAACTAGAAAATTATGGATACTTCAAGGTTTATAAAATTAGATGTTGGACTGGTGACTGGAATTTTCTTGGTGTATAGTAAATTCGCTTTTCAAGAATGACATCCTTTAGATTGATCTATTTTACAAGATCCTTGGTACAAATGTATTCTGTGGAAGAAATTATGTTGGTACCTTGCTACACTTGGCTTCCATCAGAGAAATTGCTTTAAATGCTTAAAACCAAACCATAACCAGAATAAAACCTTCATTCTTTAAACCTCTAGGAATAAATATGCTACTGTGAAGGAAAGACTTGCAGAACCTTCTCCTTCAGCCCTTCTGTTTCAAATTGCATTTGATGCTGCAGTTTCGAAAAGTTATCTTGGTAATCCAAATAACCACTCAGATGAAAAAATAATGACAGCAATGATACCAAATGCATAACAGGTACCAGACATAATGGAATAATTAGGGATTAGCAGACAATCCCTTAATATTTGCAGCCTAATCCTGTAAGAGCATGCTGAACTCACACTTCATCTCCATTTCTCTGCTATCACTCAATTTTTACCCTTAGGTCTCCATCTTCATTCATTTCCTGTGGTTCTACTCCATTGAGCAGATCATCCTGAAGCAGCCAGTTCCATTTGTCAGTCTTCTGTTCTGCTCCCAGGGTAATGTTCCTCATGCCCTTCCTTCTTCTGTGTCTCCAGGGGAGTTTGTCATTCTGTTTATTACACTGTCCAGAATGAGATGTGTGAGTAAAAACTAAAAGGTAACTAGTTCTGAGCACTGAATTAAAAACTTGATTTGTCATCTTTTCTGGACTAGACTGAGTAGTTTCCTTATCCCAGCCAGAATTTTGCTTGCAGAAGATTCTCATTTGTCTTTTGTAGCATATTACATATTGTTTTTATTTTTAGCTGACGTGAAGGATTAGACCTGAGGGACCTGAGCACTGCATTGTTTAATATAAAACTTGGAGGCTCCAAATAAAATTTAATCCAGGAATCTTAGGACTCTGGGAACATTGGGATTACATTTTATTTTGAGAACAAAGCTGGGAAGAACACTGGAGAAGTGGAAAGTTCTTACTTTTTCCCTTCTGAAATGCAGCCAGAGGAAGCATTGGTGCTGCTGTGTTTTTGTACAATAATAACTCATTGGCTGAGCCCTTCCCCAGGATGTGGAATTTAATTACCACTTGTCGTTGAGAAGAATCACAGTCCATTCTTCATCTGTAGCAGGACTTTTTTAACTCCAGCTAATTCCAGGCTCTGGGGAAAAGAGCTGTGCTCCCTGGGAGTTCTGGAGTCTCAGGGAAAGTTCTCAGACAGTAGCAATTTATTTCCTAAAGATCACTGAGCCAGAGAATGTCCCATATTCTGCTCCCTCCTTGCTGGGCAGTTTCACGTGTTCTGGACACACACAGTCACTAGGTAAAATATATAAATAACATCTCAGACAATGAGTACCCACGGAGAGCATTTCCAAATCTCTAATCTTCATCTACCCTTTGCTGAGCTGCCTGGTTTTATTTAGGACACAGATACCAGTCCTTTAGAAGACAAATAAGTCTCAGGTTTTTTTGTTGCCGTTTAATTTGTCCTTTATCCAGCGTGCTGGGGAAGGATGTAGAGCTAATGAAACACTTATGTGGAACTATCTCTTCAAAAGCAGCTCCCTGGGCAGCTCTGAGCTGCTGGGCTGAGGAGCAGTCTGCTATGGCAGCAATGAATTTGCACTGTGCTGCTTCAGTGATCCACCCTTTGTAGAACACTTCTCCAGGGCTCTCTTAAAAGCCATCACACATGTTTCTGCATCTCCATTACATCCCCAATGATATGCTGCAAATCGGCCCTGCTGCAGCACATCCCATTAAAGGAGCAATTCAGGATGTGGAGGCTTCGATGTGAATTCATTGTCTGAGTTCCTGGGAAGGCTCTGACACACCTGAAATGTAGCATTCAATTATAATTACTTTATTAGCTGCATTAGCTTTCATTTGAATTTGATTTCATTTGAATCATTCCTGCAAAAGGAAAAGGAGAATAATTATTTGTTAAAGTAGTCCTTTTTCTTCTCCTGTAAAATAAAGTGAGAGATTTCCATGGGTAGATTTTTTTTTTTCTAAATTTTATTTTTCATACACCTATAGTGACACTATAGGAGTTATTCAATGCAATTATTTAGGGATAGTAAGAACATACATTCTCCAACTGTGCCACTATTAGTAATAACAACTCCCAGAAATGCAAACATAATGTTAACTACTGTGAATTCATAGATAATTTATTATAAATCAGAGCTAATTGCATGTTCCTGGTGTGCCAGTGGCCTTGTGTTTTTATTCCTCCTAGCTGCTGAGAGTTAAACTCACAAGGAAACCAATACTTATAAAAGACATTATTTGATCTCTTAGTAAATTAGATTCATGGGCATTTTCTGAACCGAAATTGGTGACACAAATGCTATGTTTTCAGATATTTATCACAGCCATTTAAATCCTTCCTTGAGGTCAGCGTACAAGTGCACAATGAATGTATCACGAGGGCAGAACACAGCGATGAGAGCAGTCCCAATTTAACTGGGATTAGAATTTGGAATGTATTTTATAGTTGTTGGTACACTATTTGCAAGAAGCAGGTGTATTTATTCAGATGAGCATGGCATACTGATGGTTGTAAGATAGACTGTGGTCTAATTCTGGCCAAGATAATATTTTAGTCTTATTAAACACCAAAAAAAAAAAAAAAAAAAAAAAAAAAAAAAATTTATAAGGTTTATTGTTTCCAAAGGAAAAAAAGCCATCCTAAAGCAACCCACTGGTAAGAGAAGATCTTAAAAATTGTGAAGGTTTAGGAAAAGAATAGTAATGTGCAAGCATAAGGAAGGAAAATTACCCATTTTATAAGGACTGAGATCTCTCTTATTTATTTACCAAAAATGGAAGCCAGGTGTGAAGTGGCAGACATATGTGAATGGTGTATGTGCCTTAGGACTGTCAGCTTTGGAATCACAAGGGCTGACAGGGAACACTTAGAAAAGTTCAGAAGTATTAAGAGTTTTAAAAAATATACTCAAAATTATCTGTTTCCTATCAAACTACCAGCAACAAAGCACAAAATAATAACTAAACCAGTAGCTTCACAGAAAACTTGATAATATTTCTCTAGCAAAAGCATCTTTATCTAGGAGGTTACTGACTTTTGTATCAGCTGAGGTAGAGGGTTAAAGTGTCAAAATGTTTATTGATTGGAGAGGTATGGATGTTTGTTTGTTTGTTTTGTAAGTTCAGTTATCTTTATCTTATTGGTCCCTATGACCACATTGAAACTTCTTGAACTCCAAGTTAGGAAAACCCAAAGGTTGGGGTAGTTTTAGATTTAGTGAGCTGCATGTTACAAGGGAAGCTATTTCTGGCACCATGTCCCAGACTCGAAAATATGTCCTTGTAAAAAATAAGGCTGCTGTTCACGTTATCATTTTTCTTTGTGCAATCTGGCCACATAAATCTCCTCTAACAAAATGCTTTTCTGGATTGGATCCCAGAGCATAAAAGACACTGAGGAAATGGCAATAATCACAGTGATGCCTCCCAGCAGTAACAGAAACACTTCCATCAGTGGTAACACGATAAGTTGGAAAAAATGAGATGTTATTAGTGCAATTGAGAGTGTAGATCATCAGGGCCATCTTTTATTCCTCTCAGCCACATCACTGCAAGAGGAGGACATATTTTCAATGCTCTAATAAAACTGGATTCACATCCTGGAGTGGGGATAAGGGGAGGATACTCTTAAATGGAAAACCCAAATGCATCAGTAAAACATTGCTGAAGTATTAAAAATAGTTAATGGTCCAGATTACAGTTCTTCTGAACTTCCTCATGCAGCCAAGCTTGCTGCTTTCTCGTGCCCTTGAGAAACCTTGCAGTTTTCCAGAGCACAGCATTCCCTTCAAGAGGAGATCACAGGTGGGCAAAGTGCTGGTTACACGGAGCAGCTACACAAGTTTTCTAAATTCTCAGTATCTCAGTGGAAACTAAAGCATTCTGAATATTCTTGAAAATCCCTCCTTAAATAACTGTCTGCTGCTAGAGGAGGGCTGCTAATAGTCTCTCTATAACAGGATGATAATAATTAGGGCTATCCATTTTCAATGTTTTGCCTTTTTTTTTTGTCTTTTAGCTGGACATCCTGTTGTCTTTGAGGTTTTTGTTGTGGCATTCCATAAAGCATCCTTACAAAGTGGAAACTGATACAGACATAGGGAAAGTAATTTTATAAAGTCATTGAAAAAAGCAGGATCAAAACTGGGAATAGTTCTGTCTTCTGAACATTTCATGAAAGAATTTATATTAGTTCTTGAAAATGTCTTCAAAACTTTTATGAAGAAATCTTTCCTTGCAGGAAAAGCTGCTGTTGCTAAAGCTTCCATAAGGTTGAAGAAACCAACAAGACCTAAGCAAAATGTTAGGTAATTTCCTCATTAATTCCATGTTTCTGTTTCTCTCTTTGGTTCAGCTCTTGTTTTCACTCTGCTTTTCCACTGAGTGAAAAGAACATAAGGGCAAAGAAGCAACGTGTCATGCAGGTCTATGTCTTTATTATTCAGTGCAGTGCAAGAGTACTCTTTTGCTTTGCTAAAGAATTGCAAATTTCTGTGTTCTCTGTCTTCTGCATCTTGTTCTCAGAATAAGAAATAGGGGCATCCTCTTCCTTGAAGTCATTAATCTAAGCTGGAATGATTAGCAGCAACATACCACTGATATTATCGAAATAATAAGGCCTAGAGTTTCAGGAAATCAATGATGCAATCCTCCCCAAATTAATTTAAGCAATGAGAATAGTGGCAGATTTAACTTGTAATTTTAAATTTCATCTGATTAAAGCTTCTATCTCTTTCCTTCTGCTGCTCAGGCAGGTAAAAGCAGTTTTCTAAAACACTGTCTATACTTTCATGTCTTGCCTGATGTGTTACGAAGATTATTCCACTTTTCTAAGCAGTAATATATCAATGTTTGGGTTTGTTTTGTTTTTTTGGGTTTTTTTTTAATTTCTTTAAAATATTTATCAGTCTCATGGCTTTTAATCTTTGTAAGTAAACATTTCTAGGCTGCTGATCACTTCTCATGACTCCATTCTGAATTTGCCTGTTGATCCATGTCCCTAAGCTGCAGTGTTCCATCCACAGGATTCCAGAGGGGTCCTGCTGGTGCTATCTGCTCACTTTAGATGCTTTTCATGGGATCCTCCTTCCCACAGCACTGCTGGAATCACACTGAGGTCTTTTTTGGATAAGATGAAGATGGTGACAGCTCATCAAACAGGAGAGCTGAATGTATCACCAAACATTATGCCAAAATGTTGAAAGAATCAGTTACCTGCTTGAGGCATGGCTCTGAAAGAAGCAATCCCATCCCCACAAGAGTTACTGCAGTATTAGCAATAAAATAGAAGTCTGTAATTCTCCTGACCTCATCCTTCCCAAACCTCTGCAGTCAATCCCATTCAAATCCAATTCTATTATATCAAATGGAACCTCAGTGGTTATGGCTGTGTCCCTTTCCATGGAGTTTTTAAGTGCTCAATGACTTTGTGCATTTTTGCTGCAAAGGTCTACTAAACCCTTCTGTGTTTCTGGTAAAAAAATATTAGGTTTATAAACAAAGAACCCCTTAGTGCTCAAAGAGCATGAGAAGAAATGCCACACAGCTGCTTGGTAAGCTTCTGTTATGATAAAATAAAAGAGTTAGTCTTCTTTCAGTTTTAATAAAAACTTGTTTTCTAATGTGACAGCACAGAGAGCAGTGAACGGTCAGAGAGAACAGCTCCCAGATGGCTCCGAGTGTTTAGGCAGCTTGGCTGCTTCTATGTGCAAAAAGGAAAACTAGACTTAAGCCATTGTTTTGTAGACAAATGTCTAGCAGAATTTGAAAAGAATCTGAGCTGATTGTTGAACCTTTTCTACTCAGTGGGATCCACTGTATCAAAGAAAGGCATGGCAGCCTTCATCCCTCAGAAATCTGACAGTGCAGGTTACAAAAAAGAAATATTTTCAGAAAGTGTTCACATAGAGGGCTTACCACATCAATTAGGAGAATTTGGGTGCTTGAGAAAATGTCTGGACCTATCTGATACTATCAGCCCTACTGCAAAGGCATGCACAAAACCTGCTGGATAAGGAGTACTCCTGAACATGGAATGGGAATGGAAAGGAACCTGGTAAACTGAGGAACAAACTCTTTCCTGATAAGAAGCAGAAGTCTTTTCATCTTTTGATTTACCCTAACCAGGGCAAGGATTTGGCAAGGGAAGTTGGCAAGTAGTTCTGGTGGAAAAGTCTGATAGGTTTTAATCCCCATGTATCTCAAGAGCTAAAAATTAGGCTGAAGGAATTGATGTTACTCAAATTACCAAAGAGATTTAATCATTTAGTTTTATTTTTTGCCTTAAGAATAATCTGACTCACAGGGCTCTTCTGTGTGTACAACTCCACCCATTTCCATGAAAGTCCTTGCTGCACTCTACTAAATTCCATGTCCATCTGATGAGTTGCTCTCATCTCAAGGAAGTAAAAAAAATCAGATTATAAAAAGATTATAAAAAACATCAGATTATAAAAAGATTATAAATCACGACTTTAATATTGCTTTTGGTGGATTTTGCCACTTTATACCTAAAGTCTTGTATGGGTGGTTTCCTCAGCATCATCTAGAAGGCTGGATCCAGTCTTCTCCACCCCTTCTTCAGACTGGTATCTTGTGTTAAGTCTGATATCTGAAGAATTTAAGCTGTGAAGGGAAGTGTAGATCAGATAAATCCATCAGGCATTATGCCTCTTCTCAGATGTTTGCTTTTTGAAGAATTGCACAGATAATTGAGATTTAAATCGATAAATAAATGGTCATATTATCTGTTTCTGCAAGAAATGTCCAGAGATCACCCAGCAGTTTGACTGTTGAATATACGTGTAATATGCTTGCAATCAAATTAATCTGTTTTGTTATAACTTTGTTTTGCTGCAAATAAAGTCACGTACAATTGCAAAGCCACCAAAATTCATATTCTTTCCTAAAGCTACCAGAAGACAATACCAGAAAACTCAGAGTTGTCAAAATAAGCTTTTAAGGTATTGCAAAAATAAGCTTGACTTTAGTGTAATTTATTGTCCTTTTTTTTTCTTTTTTTTTAATTTGTCAGTGCCAGCATAAAAATGTGTATTTCTTTTCTTTCTGACATTCCTACAACTTCTGACATTCTACAATTCAGCAGAACACATTTTATATTTTTTGTACATTTCTGCTTCCCAAATACTGACATGCTGATGTGCAAGATACTGACATGTGAGTTCCAGGTGTACTTTTCTTTCTCACATATACAAAGAGCTGAACAACTTAAAGAGTCTTGATGAGCTTAAATCAATATAGTCTTCATTTTAAAATGAATTTATGCTAATTTGCCCTAGCAGAGAATGTTTTAAATCTCTCAAGAGCAAATGTTTCCTTTGATTGCATTTTGCTGTTAGGTGTAGGCATTGTTCCATTCTGACATGGTCACTGCCTATTGTTCTTCCTCGATTCATAAATTCCCTTTAAGGTAAGCAATCCTTACAAGGTGTGAAATGTTCCTTGCCTGTGGAAGTCCTTAAAAAGCCACTTCTGAAATCACTTATGTTCAACAGGGCATGGGAACAAACAAACAATATAAAGAAATTGCAAAGTTGCATTAAATTATTTCAGATTTTTTTAAATCTTGCTGTTGGGCTATTCTTCCTAGAACAATTCTCTACGAGTACATGTTAAGCTTGATAAAACCATGAAAACATCCTCCAGTCACATTGGGAGCAAGGGCTGGAGCTGAGTGTTGAACAACAAAGGACAGCTACTCCTTCTCAGCACTGGTTAAAAAAGCCTCAGCAAAACAGTGACAAAAATAAAACCACAGAAAATTCCTCAGCAGAGGTTCCTAGAAACTCACATTTCTGTACAATTAGATATGCTGCATCAAGCAGGGTGACAAAACCATTAAGCTGCATGGTATGAAATGAAATAAACTGCTTCCACCAGCTTCTAAACAGGGAAGAGGTGAGGCAGGAGGGAGCTGTGCTGAAAGTTGTGCAGGAAGTTTGTGGGGGAAAGAGAAAACTAAACCAAATCTTAGTGCCAGACCCTCTGCAGAAAGCTGTACCTTGCTTGATGGTATAATGCTCAAGTTAATCTCCGCTGTCCTTGAGGCAACCTGAACTAATCTTTATTCTTCATTGATGCCAAAGCATCTGAAACCTGGCCATTGATAGCATTTGCAATAGTCTCAGGTTTGTGTCTCACTACAGCCTAGATGACAGCAAATTATTGACTCAGAGCAATATCTGGGGCATGGCCCCCTTCTGCTATTTCCTGCCCTTGGTACACTCTCCAAAAATGGGTTTAGATACCAGTTATTTAAAAGAGAATTCTGTCCTTTCTTCAAAATCTCTATGCGAAGAAAGTTCCATCCTGTCTGCCTGTTTTCTCAGAGATGTAGAAGAAAAGGAAAGAATATTCAACATAATTCATGTTCAAAAATGTCTGCAAGAAAGGAAGGGAGAAAAGAAAAAAAACAGTTGGAGTAAATCAATTAAATGCTGTATGTATGGCATGTGCTTTTAGAGGATGAAGGAATAAGAACCTGAAAAGCAGAATAGACACTTTTCCTGAAATATGAGAACATGTAATCCTAACATTTTCCAATTCAATAACTGGATGTAGGAGCTTATTTAGAATTATTATCCTTCTCCCATTGTTAATACTACAGACCCATTTTGCTTTAGCAGCTTTTCAGGAAAAAAAAAAAAATAAAAAAAATAAAAAAAGAAAAAAGAAAGAAAACCACACCACAAGAAATTAAGATGAAAGGACTTAATAATACACTCAATAAATAAATAACATAACCTAATAACCCCATTTTTACAGAGGTCTGTGTATGCAGGGTTTTCACCCACCCTGCAATGGGCTGACAGGAAGTGAAACCACACCAAATTGAAATCCCAAGGATTCTTACACAACGAAAAGGTAATCATCTTCACTGGAATTTGGCCAGATCTCAGAGGCTATTAGCCCATCATTTCACAACTGCTGTGGGATTGTCAGTGGCAAAAGAAACTCTTTTCCTGCATCATGCAAAGGACGACACCGTCAGTAGAACAGCACCTCAAATCCGTCATGTTCTCTTATTTGAGCAGAGACCTGGCCTGACCTCTTTTAGCAAAGGAGGATCTGACAAGCTCACAGCCTCAGGTGAACTGCCATGGCTCTAGGCTTGCTGCCAGACAACAGACACTGAGCCTTGGAAAGAAATCTAGCTGGAATAATTGCAAGTCAAACTTTTCACGGGGAATTTTCGCGGCGTGTTTCGGTCTGCATTTAAGTAGTTTGGTCAGATCAGCATTCCCAAAAGAGAAAAAGATAAAGAAGCACAGTGATATACATAACAGGCCTATGGTGGAGTTTTCTAGGTGGCTAATGGGATACTTTAATACATGCAGTACCCTGTGGAATTTGCACCAAAGAGTCCTAACTTGCCATGGCATCTCTCCCTGTGTTTCCCTGTGTTTGACTGCGTGAGAAAATGCAAAGCAGCTTGTTCTGGATCACTCAAACTGAAGGATATTGCTCTTACTGACTCTCCTGCCCATCTGCTGCTGCATCTTACATTAGAATCCAAATCCTTTGTTTTCGGTTCTTCCCTTTCATACCTGAAAAAGTTTCCTGTTGCACCATATTTTCAAAACAATAGATTGGGCTGTCAGGGAATTTTCCTAATAGCCTCCTTTAATTTTCCTTTTTCCTTTCAATCCTGTGTCACCTAGTCACAACCCTTTAGACAAAACCAAGTAATGCTCGTTTTTTCTTTATTTGACATTTCTTTTTCTAGAACATTTGTAAATGATAATTAAATTTGCTTCTTCAGTTTCCTGTGCTATAGATGGTGAAATCTGTTTTGAAATTCAGCCTGTTAATGGATTTTGTTGGTCTTAGGATATGCATGAACTTATTATCACTTCCTGAAATTGCAAAGCTCAGATGAAATTCTGCCACAGAGTTTTATCAGATGGCCATGCAGTAGGGACAGCTTTTCCCTGTCAACAATGGTGGTTGGGGAAGAGCCTTTAAGATAATAATAGTAATAATAGTAATAATAATATGAAGTTAAAGATCTGTGAAATAAGAAACACATGATAAAGCTTCTTCTTTAAAATAATTTCCAATCATTCACTGTCTTTTACTTTAACTGATTTGTTTCACTCATAAAATTGTCTAACTTCGAATATAATGGCCCTTTAAAAACTGCATTGTGCATTGCAGTAAGAACACCAACCAGTTGATGACCAAACAGATAAAGATTTGAGTATGTGTTTAATTCTCAGCATGTTAGAAATCCTACTGAACCTGGGGAGGGGGTTTATTCTCCTACTTAAATTCTGTTTATGTGTTCTGCTGAATTAGAGCCAACAAGATATTAAATTCATTATGAAACCATCCAAAATGCTTTCAGAAAATATAAAGTGTGTGTATTGGACCCAGTGTAACAGAGGACAATTTGTGGGATGCAGCAGCTTGTTGTTATATTGCTAATCTTAGCTAACATGACTGATGGATTTACAATTTTACTGTGTGACCCAGCACAATTCAAATCAGAATTTTTCCTCACCAGGAAATTTAAGCAAGGCTTTAGCTGAACAACATATTCCTACATTCAATGATTTTAAGTAGTTATTTATCAATCTTTAAAACAAGGACTTTTTTATTACTTCTGTGTTAGTGTAGTGACTAATACTAAGAAACTTTATTTTTGGTAATGGTTTCAGCTTCTTGTCAATAATTTCAATAGTTGGCAACTTTCATTGTTCATGAAAGACAAATTATTGACATGAAATTATGATTTGTATGAACATTAGAAGAGCAGCACTGTCAGGTTTACAGCCCTCACTAGTAAAACATTAGGAATTTTGTTAAGTTTATCAGCTCTATAGAGAAATGTGCTTTTTTAAATGCATTCTCCCATAATTTTGTGTCAGCTTCAATCCATGTTAGCCAGGTCTGAGACTGCCAGGCTCAAACCCAGTGGGCTGCAAATGATTTGGTGCCAGTAGGTCTGTGCAGTAAAAACAGAGCAATAGTGGCCATTTAAATGTGCACTACAGCATGGCCAGCTAGAATGTCTTTCAAAGAGAAAAATGTGCAGTAACAGAAGAGAAATATCATATTCAATCATTTATGAAGAATAAACAGGGCAACATTTCCTCTTTGCTCTCCAGTGTGTACTCAGAGTGCTCTTGTGAGTTGTAGCATGGCGCTTTATTTACAAAGAATGAAGTGAAATACCAATAATTGTTGATCTTCTTTGGATGGCTTTCCAGTGTGCTGGCTGTGTTTTCAAAACCCTGCACTTCCCAAAAGAAGGGAGCAAATTCAAATTCCCCAACCCACATTTAACAAGTGTAGTGATGAGAAGCAGTTCTTAGATTTCCCAATTCCAACAGAAAGAGTAAATATGGGAAATTTGCCTCTCCTTAAAGAAAATGCAATGCTGCCTGTATTGAAGTGCAATGTGTCAAAAGTTAAATAATGCTAATGTTTCCTTAATAATAAAAAATCATGTTAATTAGGCAAATCAGATTATTAGTGCGCAACATAATAACATTGATCCGTGGATTTTTAAGCCTACTTTGGGGTAACCAAGCTACAGAAAATGTTGCACTGAAATTTAGGAAATGTCACTTTTTTCAGACTTACAGTTATTATCCTGGTAGATTTTTTGACCTCAGTCATCACGATATGTTTGAATCCTGACAAAAGCAGGGTGGATGATTCAGATTATTCCTGTGTGGATAGGTTGGGACTTAGTTAAACCATCAAGCTGGCTTGGGAAAAAAAGGAGGTTATGTGAATGCTTAACTTTTCATAGACTTTCACTGGACAGGGTGTACATCACTTGACAAGACTGAGCTTTGAAGGTTTGAAGGGGTGCAGTGCCTTTGCAGCTGCCAGACACCTTGAAGTGATTTTTTTCTACAGATTTTGTTTTGTAAATTGACCAGCAGATCTGGCAAAGCCAGGGCAGACACGATTTTGTGGAGCTGTGGTTATGTCTTATCAGCACATCTCTGGTAGGAATGTTGTTTATGTCAAATAGCTGACCAGTTTTTCAAAAATTCAGCTAACCCTTAGCTCTGGTACTTTCCTAAAAAGAGAAACATGTGAATACTTCAGGTGTAAGTTAATACTCCATTATAATGAGATCATATTTTATTATTTAATTGGCCTTCAGTCAACAAATACTATCTCAACTAAACTCACAGTATTTCTAACCTGTGCACACCTCCATACCCAAAGAGCTTCCACATGCAAGAATGTAAACCTTTTTGTACTAATGCTGAAATTAATTTAGGGCAGCCATTCCTTTACTAAATACTTCCACATGACTATCAAATATTTCTGAGCTATTATAGGAAACCTATTAAGTAGCTGATGGTTTTTATCATGCAGATAAGTCTTTATTAGACAACTGAGTCTTCGAGTCTAAGAAAGGCTGAGGTGCTTAACTTCTGGAAGGATTGCAACACACACCAGTTAAGTTATAACAGGAAACTTCCACTGACTTTCAAATTAATTTGTGACAAAATAATTTCATCTTTATTCCTTCCCCTGTTAGGATAAGAGGTTTTATTGTTGACTGAAATAGTTATGACAGAAGAGAGCCACAGTCATGTCCCCTACACTGTAACTTCAGTAGCTCAGTTTCCTTTGCTCCTGGGAAGTGATTATATTATATTCACTGTTTGTATGGCTGCTTCCAAACAAATATTCTTATTGTGGAGAAAATAAGGCATGGAAAAAATAGAAGAATAAACAGGAAAGCCAGAGCTGCAACACCAAAACTACTTTATGTCACCATACCACATTCTAAGTAAATTCTTATTTCACTTGGCACCAGAAACATATATAATGCATCGAATTGGTTCAGTTTCACTTGAAGAAAAATAACAGTTTAAACTATTTTTTATTTAAATTAATGCTCAATTCAACTTCTCTATGGAAAAAAATACCCATTTTGAGGGATTTAAACTGATTTTGAAAATCGGATTGTCTTTCATTTTTATTGTAATTTTTACATCAAATTCTTCTGTTAAATTGAAGTAAACCTAAGGGCTGATATACAGACCATGGGGTCCTAGTCTAAAAAACCACACAAACCTTAGAAAATTTTAAATTTATTCTGTAAAAGTGTAAAGAGGGTCACTAATATGAGCTGATATTTTGCTTGTTAGTGTTTGGTGTGAGGTGTCCCTCAGCTACTGGCCCCAGCATAGGCAACTTTTTTCAGGAACTCCTTAAAACATGAGGATTTACAGGTGATGGGCTAATATGGATTTCAATCTGTGTGAAAGTTTACCAGCCCATCCCAAAGTCTGATCAGGCCCAGCAGTGGCTCTTACATTTGTGAAATTAAACCATGCTGAGATTTCAGTGTCTAACAGTTGTGAACATTTATGGCCAGTAAAACAAAACCTCTGAAAAAAAAAACTGGAGCTGAATGTCCAGCAGCTCAAGCTGTTACAAACACAAATTTATATTGCTCATTCCTAAATTGTTTTCTCTTTCCTCTTCTCATCAGACTCGCACGAAGCAGTTGGCTCTTTATGGAACATAAATTGAGACAGATCTCTCAGGGATCCCAGTTTAGTAATGCCAAGGTTCAGCAGTTAAAAGGGAGGGGAAATCTGATGAAAATTAATGCAAGAGGGACTGGAGCCTTCACCCACTGTAAAGTCCATCAGATGTAAGTCAGATTGCAGCTGAGTCTTTTCTTCTTTAGCAAACTGGGCATGGTGAGGTGTCTTTTCAGGGCCTTTGAGCCCTCTGTGCAAAAGCTCTTTCCTACTGTCTTTCATAATGAAAAAGTATCACTTACCAAATTGATCATGGGTTATTAAATAATCTTTCTTGGTCAAGGCTCTGGTTGCATAACTTATTTAAATGTTGGATTAATATAAGCGTGCCTTTGTTTTGTCTTTGTTATTTTATGAACTGGGCTCCCTGGAGTCCCATTCACCAAGAATTCTTAGAGAGGATAACTCCTGAAAAGGGGCAGTCTCGTTTTCTCTCCATTAATTTATTTATTCCTTATTTGTGCACAGATTTCAAACTGTGATTTCATTGCCATACTTCTGACTTTTCCAGACTAGCTCATACGTGCAGATACATATGCTGGAATGAAAGCATTTCATCACATTTTTTAACAGGAAATTCCAGTTATAAAAATTACCCAAATCAAGTAGATAAATGTAAGTGTGAGCAACATTTGGAACTCATTTGTATTAAAATTATCGCATTCATCATCCTCACTCTTAGTCAGTGGTCCACTGGAGCTCCTAATAGTGTTTGTACTATTTCCTTCATTTTCTGTTTCCTATTATTTATCTTTTCTTCGTTGTTTTATCTTTGCTGCTGTCAGTCAGCCTGGCAATAATGTATATAAAATCATTAAACAAACAAATAAATAATTGTAAGAGCTGATAACACAAAGCAAAAATAACAGCAAAAAGAGATTGTATCTGTCTACACAATTTATGGTTTTACTGACATATGATTCACTGTAACTTCACAGTTCCTAGCTAGGAGAAAAAAATGAGAAAGAGACCAAAATATTTAGGAAAAATCAGAAAAGGTATAAGAAATGTGAATTTCATAAGGTTGCACGTGGTGTGAGGTAGATGCTCTGTATATAAATTATGAGTCTGCTGATTGATATTAGGGAAGGAGGTGTCCCTGCAAACACAGCTCCAATTATGATAAGTAGAGTGAGCCCATGACAGCTCCTAAGTCACACAAATATTTTTATTCATAGTTTGCCTCAAATGTCAGGGGTTTCAGTCAGCTTATTCAAGTCCCTTGCAAGGTCTAATATTTAGATTATGAACCCTTGCAACACCACTTTCATCTCTCCATTCCGTGGGTGTCCAGAACCTGTCACACCTCTGTCTTGTTTTCATTATGGTCCTTAGCAAGGACCAAGGTAAAACAAAAGTTATCCACAGGCCAACTGCTCTCAAGTTATTTAGGTAGGACATAGATTTTCTTTCCTATAGCATAAGTTTTGCCCATCTAAAGCCATACATATCCAGAGATACATGCCAGCTTGCATTCACTTGTAAAAGTAATGTGCACAATAAAACACGCATAACTTTGTGATTTAATCTACATTTCTGTTCAATGTTGGCAGTTGTTTGCTCAGACAAGTTTATGGCAAAAAGTTCTATCAGACAGTGTTCTAGTTGTCCTCCTGAGTCTCTCTCTTTCTGGATTTCCCCGAGAGACAGATGGCATGGCTGAGCCAGGAGAGGAATTTGTTCATGTCAGATTGGTGGAAGGTTTTTTTTGACACATATCAGGGCTGTGGTATGGTGACAACTCCCAGGATTCAGATATTCCCAGTGCAGCCATGGGATTGTGTTGTTGTGTGTACACCCCACTCGGGGCCTGGGGTATGGTGATTCTTCATTCTGAAAATTAAAAATAAACCTAGAAATATAGTAACAGAAGCTGAAATTAGCTCATCACCATGAGCTTCTGTTTGTGTACTCGTGTTTTTAAAGAAACTGAGAACAGAATCTATTGGATAATCTTATAGCTGCCACAGTGAAGATCCAGATTCCCATTCAGACATATGCAGCCACGCCGAGGCCCATATGTCCCTAAAACTGACAGCATTCTCTGGAAAAGCCACATTGGCACTGTCACCTTTTTAACAATGTGCAATGACTCCATAAGCTGAGACATGTTAGAAAACAGTGAGTTCATGAAATGTCTGTACAAATTTCTGCTTTGGATCATTACAATTGTCAAAGATTTTAAGAAACCCCAAAGAGCTCTTAAAACTAAAAATGTAAATATTTTGCCCCAGGCAGTCTCTTAGTGCACTCTCATTTACAGAGTTGCATGAGCCAGGTTTGAAAAACAGCAAATAGTTAAAATATGTGCAATTTATTTTGAACAGACACAGAAAGAAGCTGAATAGTCACAACCAGAATGACTCTGAAACCTGTGGCTTTATGTGCCCACACTTTGAGCTGTGAATGTGTGGGGCTTGAAGGATGTGCATGCACTCACCTGCTGCTGTCGAATTTACCAATGATTTTCACAGAAATATCAGAATATTTTTCACTGAAAAAAACCTTTCCCAGCAGCAGGAGTCACCCAGATACACCCAAGGGAGAAGGCTTTAGGAGACCATATATCCAAGTTTTGACTCACAAGGTTCTCTTTTAGCAGCAGCAAAGCCACCTCACACTTGGGGAGGAGGAAATAGCAATTTTGTGGTATTTCCTGCAATTGTAAGCTACCATGTCCCCAGCCCACGGGTCTGAGAGTGTTCAGTGTGGAAATCAGGGCACAGGGGAAGGGAACTGAGGCACAAAGGGGAGCGGGCAGAAATGAGCCTGAAAGCTTTGGAGTCACCTCAGGTCACTTGAGCCTTCCTGTAACTGGAGATCCTCTGAGTAAAGACTGACCAAGAGTGTCAGCTGAGTTAACAAACTTTTTGTGGAAACCAGTCTCTCCACTTAAAATACTCATCTTTTCCCTTTAGAATGCACACATGGAAAAGGGCAAATTTATCTCCTGTTCTAGCAATTCTTAAGACTTGAACTGACGCACATGCCTATGAATATGCCATAAACAGATTTCTTAGCTTTCAAAAATTTACTTTTAGAGGCCAGAATTGGAAAAAGGGCTTAAAACTGTTGTGTCACCAGTTCCTCCAGATCAGATCCATGACATCTGATTTTTCTCCGCTTACAGAGGCAAAAAAATTATGTTTGTTTTTAACAAATTAATTGTTCTGTGCTTCTTTAAAGGTCAAATTAAATAAATTAATAATTTATCAGAGGTAGAGGGGACATGAATGTTAAAGGGGATTGAGGAGCACAGTTGCACAGCAGTGGCACAGGGAGGTTTGGTGTTGTTTTCACACAGAAACAATTTCTTTTGGTGTGTAAGGGTAAGAGCTTTGGTAGACACTGACTGTAGTGGTATGTAGTTACTGGGGGATAAATATCCTGATGGGCTTGGTTACCATAGAGACCACTTTGCTCCAGTACATTAACATTCCCTAAAACTAGAGTGCATCACAGCCTGTGTGAACAGCAGCCCTGGTGTGCTTCCCAACCTGTGCTATAATTTCCAGAGTGATGAATCAGTGGACAGCCAAAGTTCAGGGTTCACAGGAGAGCTGAGCAGTTATATCCAGTTACCACATTAATTACCAGTGTTGTGTTCAGCAGCACTCTCCCATGAGCACTGTGTGCTTCATCCTTTCATAATGCTTTAATTGGTACCTCAGGTGATGTTGTACTGGGGTTTTGTTACTGTGGGGTAAGTAGGCAACGCAATAAAAACCTGCTGAAAGGAACTTGTAAACTGAATTTATGAAATAACAACATGGGCTGCTTCCATGGAATCGGTGAATCGATCTGAAAGAAACCACTGTGAGCTGTGCACTCAGAACCAGGGACACATTTCCACAAAAATATTTGAGTGGGATTCATTACTTTGGTCCTACGAGGTATGGCTTTGGTCTGTAAATTCACCCTGTATCTGTTCTTAATGCTGTACATGGAGTGAAAAGCCCAGGCTGAGATTTTGGGAACTCACAACTGAACTACAGCATCCAAAGAATATTATTAAAGCCGCATGCACTTATAATGGTAAATTTTATGAAAAGGAGAAATTAATTTACAATTGGGATTGCCAGAAGATCCTGCCACCTCCCCACCTATAAACTACTAAATCTGAAAAAAAAAACCAACACACAGAAAAAAAAACAAAAACCACAGAACAAAACCATACTCTTTTTTTTGGGACCACAGGCGTGAGAAACTGGTGCAGTTATTGTCAGGCCACATATGAAAAATATTTCAGACAGTGTAAACATAAGTGCAGACACATTACAACTACGGGGATGTTTCTGCATTGTGAGACATTAAAAGGTGAAATGCACCCCTCAAGAGACAAATGTGATAAGTGCTACAGTTTTCCCAACTTGTAGAGCTGAGAAAATATGTCAAGTTTGCTAAATTCTGCATATTATGCTTGGCTTCAGTTTTACAATGCTACCTTACACTGGCTGAGTATCTGGGCTTGCGTAATGAATGCAGTGTCTTCAGACCCATTTAAAAAGTTTGGTTTAGTTTTATTTCTATTCAGTTTCTGGAAGATGTGTGTTTGCTCCTCTTTTGCCTGTGAAACACAGTAAAACCCCTGGGAACAGACACAGAGCAGAGCAAACATGGAACAAAGGACGTCACCCCCTGCACTGTTTGCCACATCCCTCACACAGGTGTAAATAAATACAAAATTCCCTGGACCCATGTGTTTTTTGAAACTGGGTCCCTAAAAGCAGTGACTGTGCAGGTATTTTCTTTTTCTGCGAGCTGCTAAAATGTATCAACTTCTACACTGTTTAATAGAAAAAACATAATATATAATATAAAAATGAACATCAATAATATTAATATACAAATTTTGAGTTGGTCAGATGAACACATTGATTCCAGTTCAGAAATAGACTTTCCTTTTCTCTTTTCAAAAAGAGAGAAATATTTGGTTTTAAGCTCAATTTGTTCAGTAAACAGTTTTATGTGATAACCATGTAAACCCATTGTGTATCTAAAGAAGGGAGGAATTCACTCTTTTACATGTTGTTTTTGTAAACAGAAGCAGCACTCTTTGAAATTTCTGCCTGAGATAGCACTGAATTTTAGTCTGAAATGAAACACAGGTATGTGCTAGATAAATTACAGCAGTCTTCAAACTGTCGAACAATAAAGGAAAGTAAATGGAATAATCCCTATTCTTTTGGTTTTTGAAGAAATTCTGTGCCACTGGACTGCTGCAAATTTTGTAGAGGCTCCAGAGCTTTGGTTACAATTTCTTGCTGACAATCTCTGATTTTACCCTGAGAGTGTCTATTAGGGCTACACTCCTGGTCAGTCATTCTCTCTGTGTAATGCTGTGGCTTGGAAATTCAGGTCCAGCAGCAGGTGTTGCCTTTGGAAACACAGCTTTTCCAGAATCTGCTGGTCAGTGACTCATAAAGAGCACTGACAGCAGCTGGAATTGGAGGTTTTGCCTTTTTGCTTCAAAGAATGCTGCAGTAGGTGCAAGGCAAGGAGGAGGAGGAAGATTTCAGTCTGCCCCTGAGCTTTGCAGCTTTATTTAATGAGGGTGTGCCATCAGTTTATTGTGTCTGAGAGGGATTGGTGGGAAGGGGAGACACAGACAGACTAACATGGCTGATTATTTCTATGTCTGTTTACAAGTAACCTTTTAGCAACATTAGTTAAATGCAAGGTGATGTTTGGCTTCTCCTCCTTAAACTTTTTGGCTGAATATTTCCTAAACCTCCAGTTTAGGAAGCCACCACGCTGCTTGTGTATCTATAAAACCAGCTCATGAGGATGAGGAGCATCCCAAAAGGGTTTGTTTGGCTCATTTTAGTGTGTTTATATTTGGAATAAAGTTCAGTTGTGTTATTCACAGCAATTCCAAAATGAATGAGGGCAACATCATCTGTACTCACACCACGTGCATGTCCAGTAGAAAGTGATCTCTGAACAAAACAAAATATTAACTGGTTTTGCTCATCCAATTAATCCATACAATATCATCAAAAGAAAGTTAGTTAAAATGGGGGATGTGAAAAATTAAACGTTGACCATGTGCTCTCAGTACCTAGTTTGGTTTTAGTTTTTTGGTGATTTGAAATCTGATCATTTCCCAGCTCCTACTGGAGTCCACTAAGTTCTGGACATGGACAAACTGCTTCTGAGAACCAAAACTTTGATGAAATGTTCACAGCCAGGGAATTGGTTTTGGGAATAGTATTTTCAAAATATGAATATAGAAATAAACCTGCAAACACTGGCAAAATTAAAAATTACTTGGCTTGGCACAAGCAACCAAATGTGTCTAAACTTGTAGAGAATTGTTTGTTTTCATTTTCACAAGTTTCACTTGTTTCATGTAGGATCAAGATAAGCTAACAAATAATAATGCTCCCACAAGAAACAGGAACAAAAGAGGAACAAATCCTTCCTTGACATAAAATACAGCTTCCCTTGCTCTGTCTATTGACTTTGGCACACCTCAATATTCTGTTTCAACCTGTAAATAAAGTTCCTTCTGATTGTATTTATTGTACCTTAACAGAGTGTCTGCATGTACAATTAGATTTATACAAACATATGTGATTAGATGTACATATAGGCCTGAGTATAAAGATAAATATAACATTTTAGCATTACAAACAACTTCATTGGGCATTAATTTCTGTAGCAGGCAGTTTAATATGTGAGAGTTTTGAAAGGCAGAATTTTTCACTTTTTTTTTCTTATTCTTTTTGCCCTGATTTACTGGGCAAGTAGCAAGAGTGGTGAAGCGGGTTGTGGGGATTTATTGTTTGAAAATAGAAATTCAACAAGTCTGAGTTTGGATTCTGGCATGGATTGAAACCAAAACATCCTGAAACGTGATGATTCAAAATTCTGTCCTGGCCTCGATTTTACCATCTGAAACTCAGGAGACAAAGTCTGCCTGACCTCTGTAGCAGCTTCAGTCACAGGAGCAGACACAGATATGTATTTGTAATGGACCCAAAAATCCTGCATGGCAAGGGAAAGCTTCCTAGACCCCAGAATAGAAAAAACTGTTATTGCAGCGTATCCCGTAGGATTTTCCACAGAATGTTCCTGTGAATAAGCAATCATCTGATGATGTTTGAGGAAAAAACAGACTTGAAAGTCTGCTCTGTGAAGAGAGGAAGGTGTGAATATCACCGGGAAAAAAGGGGTGGGAAGAGATTGGAACAGCTGCACGGGCCTTTTCTCTTTCTCTCTTCCCACTGTCAGCACTTTCATAAGGAGGAATCCCAGAACGTGGCTGAGAAATTTAGATAATAATGAGGACACCATGGAAAAGCATCCAGACTTTTAAAAGCTGAGAGCAAAAACATCTAGAAAGTTGAGAAGCAGGTGAACAACAGCTTTGAAGAATAGCTATGTGGCAGTGAAAACTAAATGCAGTTTTGAGAAATAATATCTGGCACTGTTTGGGACTTGAAAATTAGGAGAAAATTTTAGATTTTTCATATATAAAAAATGGTTGCTTTTCTTTTAGATAGGGAAGCTTGAAAAATAAAAAAATCATACAGAAAATTTTCCAGGGCCCATCTGGAGTGTAAGAGGAAGAGGGAGCAGTGAGGTGGGGAAGATGGAGATTAGAGCGGTGGGTTTGGCATTTTTCTGAAGCAAAACAGATTCTTAAATGTCAAGAGTCAAGATTATTAAGTGTTCAGGAAGCTGTTGAAGAAGAAAGCAGTGAGAGCAGTGTGAAGAGTGTGTGGTGAATCGCATGAAAATACGAATTTTATAGAGCAAATCTTTTGGGAGGTTGTTACAATTAATACAGAGGATGAAGAGTGGGCCGGAACATGTACTCTTCTTTTTTTCCTTATGAAACACATTATTGATGACTCCTGTGGAATCTGGCAAAGTGTGAGAAAAATCCTCTTTTTTCTTTCTGTCCATATGTGATCACAGTCCTGAGACCTTAGGGATTTTTTCCTGATGTGAGACACCTCAGCATCTTACACTGTAGGAGGGTGAGAGAGGATTCAGATTTGTTCTGATTTCGAGATGTAGATTTATGATGCTGTCATTCCTCTGATGTCTCCAGTCACATTGCCTGCTTCTTGCTAAATTCTGTATCACTCTTTTCTAAACTTCATCCTATCCAACACTGGAACTACGTTTCTGTCTTGCTCCATCTGTCCTTTCTCTCCATCTGAGATATTTACCTTCAGTGTACAGAGGATTCAGCTTCCCACCACCTGCCAGGTTTCCCCCAGGAACAAAAGGTGCTTGGCTCTTCCCTGCTGCTCTTCATGCTCCACAGAGAAACCCAATTTTTGAGCCAGCCTTTGGGTTAATGGCCATCTCAAAATGTCCCTCTGTGAAGCATGAAAGACAATGGAGAGCACCAGGGCAGCCCCTAGAGACAGATGGAAAAGAAGCTGACTTGGTAAAAATCAGGCACCTGCTGAGCAGCCAGGCTGTGAGTTGGCCCAGCTCACATAAATAAACTCCACCTGGGCACAAAGAACAGCTCAGAAGAGCCCTCAAGATTGAAATCCTGTGCTCAGCTGGGAGGGAGGAGCAGCTGAGCTCACTGTGAAGCCGAGCCAGAGCTTGTATGACCACCTTGGGAACACTTCTGCTCCAATTTTTGCCTTCTAAGGAGATTCCTGCTGGGCTGGATTCATGCAGGTTGTGGATATGCCACCCTTCTTCACACCAAGGTGTTGGATTCAGATGAAAAAGTCTAGGCACTGTGGCAAAATCTCCCATGTCTTTATTATCCTTCATACCAAACAGTAGTTACAAGATTTTCCAACAGTCTGTGTGGGCAATATAACTATACTGAATGGATTTGGAGCTTTTTGTGATCACATGTCAATCAGATAAGCTAAAAAATACACAAAAGAAAAGAAAACAGAAGAATGCCATCTTACTGATATTGAAATAGCTTTTTCTGTTTGCTTTGGTGAGCAGTGAGATTGGTACTTTGGCTAATGGAATGGTCATTTTGAAGCAGAAATCTCTATTCAAATCAAATTATCACAAGAGTATTTTCTAACTTCTCATATTCAAATATTTTCTACAACTCTGAAATTAAATGAGTTGTCCATGCCCATAGTAATGTGTTATTACTGCTTGTGCAAGTCAAAATGTGTGTCACCTTAGTCCAGAAAATGCTATGGACTCCTCACTAAAAATATGAATTAGTAAAAAGTAGAAGTTTCTTCCTCTTTCTTCCTCTTTCTTCCTCTTTCTTCCTCTTTCTTCCTCTTTCTTCCTCTTTCTTCCTCTTTCTTCTTCCTCTTTCTTCCTTTCTTCTTTCTTTCTTTCTTCCTCTTTCTTCCTCTTTCTTCTTTCTTTCTTTCTTCTTTCTTCTTCTTTCTTCTGCTTCTTTCTTCTTCTTTCTTCTGTTTCCTTCTATCCTGAGTAATCTGAAACCACTGGCCAGAAGAAAACAAATTTTAAAAAAGGAACAGCACTGGGAATGGTTGATATAGAAGGCCTTTATTTCCTTTTTATTGGTGAAAAGTGTGATAAATACTACTAGCATAAGTTTTTGCACTATACCCATTTGTTGTCTTCATGGACTCTCACTGTATTTCTCAGAATATTTTGAGACTAATTATAAGTAAATATTACAATACGTGAATGTCTTCTGTAACAGAGGATTTTTTAAGGCAAGTTTGAAGCCAGATGAAGCACAATAAATGCATTTTTTAAATGTCATGGAGAATTGAGGTCAGCTGACAATATGTTATGGAAATAGTGGATTATGTGCACAGGTCTTACTGCATTAATTAAGATAACACAGGGATATGATTGTAAACTCTTTAGATACATGCTGCCTTCTATCAGCTTGTCATCTGGGTAATTGATTGGTAGGTTATTCAAAACATAATGTCAAGGGTTTTAATCAGAATATTTTCCCTATTCATAAGAAAAATCATATAATGGCATTAGCAAAAGTATCTGCATTCCCTGTCTCTAGAGAGAAGGATATCTTCTGTGTTGTAGAAAAGGGCTGGGAGAAAGGTAATAACAGGCTTAGCTGGTGGAGCTACAGAACTAGCAAGGAACAATGGATTAAATTATAGCATAGAAGAAAAGCTATTCTCTTTAATCAGTAACAGGTGACCTTCTGTAAAACCTACTGCATCTAGTATGATTTCAAACTCAGAAATCAACTTGAGGCTTTGACTGTGGAGAGAAAAAAAAATACATCCTTGGCTACAGCAACAAAGGAGTTGTTTTAACAGAGCCAGCAGGCTGTGGGTGAGTGTGGCTCTGCAGAATGGCAGTGATCAGATGGTGCTTGGCCCAGGAAAGCTTTGGAGGAGAAATGAGGGAAACAAAGAACAACAATGGATATGTCAAAACCAGATTTATACAGGCCTGGATGTTTATGTGTGCTTATGCAAAATCAAAGGGATGACTGGAGTTGTGAACATGCTGGAAGCAGTGTGTGTCAACAGCAAGAATGCTGTCTTCTCTTGTGATATCTGAGGATGTAGCTCCTTGTTGCTAACTTCATTTAGTGGCAGTGATGCCTGTGCAAAAACCTGACACGGCACACATCTGCCTTTCCGCAACAATTATCATAAAAAACCTCCAAGAAAGCTCTGGAGGGATTTATTCCTGAATAATAAGGGCTTCTTAAGAGAGGGAGTGGATGTATAATCAGAAGTGGAAACACTTGAAGCAAGAGCTCTAGAATACACTGTTTCCCACTGCAATCTCACTTAGGAAGGCATCTGAAGTGTATGCTTGAAGCTCAGTAACTACAAAAGCAATAAACACATTTTCTAAGTAAGGATTGGCTCATGTCCTTAAAATGTTGCTTATGGTTAATATTATGAAGAATCATGGTCTATATTAGATCAATGGTAGAAATTATGATAGTAACTAGCACTGACAGCTTTGTTTTACAGATTCTTTCTCTGTCACTCTATGGCTTTCACAAAACTGTCTTTTTGTGTTTCACCCATTTCTTCAAGTTGTATGGATTACCCCTAGGACATGGGAGTCTTATTGGGAAAGTAGAAAAGCCTTGTCATAAAGGAAAATGTGCTGCTCTTTTAAAATATTAGACTGGAAAAAGATGATACAGACTGGGGATATTATTTTCTTAGCTCTCCATTGTTTTATTTATGCATAAATAATTTTTATATATATTATTTGTTGGCTCCTTTGGTTACAGTAATTGCTTTAAGACATTTCTTAAGATGGATGTAATAAGAAATGTATCTTTAAAAGTTTTTTCAAAAGTGAATAGGAAATTGTCCAAATAGTCTTTCAAATAAGGATCAAAATTTTTAAAGCCACACCATAAACCGTGCATTATAAGTGAGCTTTCTTCAAGTCTTTGTCATAAAACCATCCTGCAAATGAAATTCTTGATCCTGATTTGAAGCATCATAGGAAACACACCTGGGAACTGAATAGAAGTTCTCTGTTCAACCCATTTCTTGTAATTCCATGATACAGGAATGTATGACAAAAAGGAGTCCTCCCTGGACAAGGTGTATTTGGCATGGTAGGGTGTGTTCTGAAGGCTACCTGCCACAAAACTACTATTTTTGGGCAGTTTCTATTATAGTAAATGTTCCCAAACCTAAAATACCTAGAAGATTGAAGGTGCTCTCTGATTTCCTCAGTGATTTATGATGTTTTCTGTCACACTGGCACTGCTAGAAGACGTTTCCTTAGTTTTAACAAGGATATTCTCCAGGAGCATTGCTGTATAAGCTATTGGTAATTTTCTTTTCTTCTGGTTTATTCTTTCTCTTGTAGGTAAGAAACAAACAGTATTTCTGTTTGCCTTCAAATAAATTGGTGGGGGACAATGGGCATTTTAGAGCCATACTAACAGTCTGGAGTTTTTGTAAACAAGGACAAATGTGACACATCTTAACATGACATCTTTATTCTCACACGATCTGCTTTCCCTTCACCATATTTTCTTTGTTTTGAATGTCACCACGTTCTACAAACACTCCTTGGGTGTCGCTCTACAGGGGTCATGCAATTAGGCTGTAATTGAGCAGCTGCAAATCCATGGGAGGCTGGAGGAATACAATCTGAAAATGGAGCAGAACAAACCAGTGGACAGTTGTTTCCCTTGATTGGAAATTGCTTTCTATTGATTTGAGCAATAATCCATGTCATGACACATATCAAGGACATTGGAGCTGATGCCAATCACTATCAAGCTCCAGATTCCTTTGGAGCAAGATTATTTTGTATATAGTGTGCAACTATAGAAAATTAATTAATATTAAATAATTTTTTGTTAAAATTTTGCATCAAAATCAGAGCAGGTTTTTTGTTATGTTCTTTCTTTCTTTCTTTTTGGGGTTCATTTCCCCACATAGAAAACTAGTTGCAGTGAAAAGTTTTCAATTATCCATACTCTTTTATGGAGCTACGTGAATTTAAGTGAAATCAGATTTGCGTGTATTTAAATAAAATCAGAAATCTTCCAAAATAGCAACTCATAGATTTTGCTCTCAGAGTTAATTGACAGTGGCCTGTAGGAAGGAAAAGAATGAAGGTTAAATGAATGGTGTTCTGATATCTTTTCATTTCCCCTTCAGTATTTTGAATAATCTGAAAGCACCTTATGAGTACTTTGTGAGTTAATTACTGATTTGAAATGGAATACTCCTAATCCAAATTTATAGAAATAATCACAGTTATTTCAAGAAATAAATAGTAAATAAATTTGTACTGTTAGCAGCAAACTCAGCCTTGTAAAGTGAAATATTGCTCCAGGACAATTCCAGGTGACCATCATCTATGGCAAACTTGCTCTGATGTTTGAGTAACCAACATCTCAACCATTCAAGTATTTGTCAAGTGTGGCTCTCTACAAAAACTCAGAGACAAAAACCATAGTGCTTGCATTAAAGCTTTCTGTCTCAGAATAGTTTACTCATTGCTGAACATTATTTTGTTTCTAAATTTAACTAAAAAAAAATAATAAGACAGTACGAATGGAGAATTTTTATTCAGGAAAAGTTGCATTTGAATGCAATGAAAAACAACACTTCACCAAAAAATCTGCATGATTTAGAATGAATTGGGTAAAATCAACTAGCAACGGAAATATCTTATGAATTTCCCTGAGGGGGGGAAAAATAGTTTTGCTTTGATAAAATGAAGGCAATCTGAATTTCAGGCTCCACTTCTTCCAGCTGCCCCGGGCTTTCATTTGCAGGTCCTATCAGTTGACGGGAATGGTATTTTCCTAGGACCAGAATATTTTCTCTGCAATTGTGTCTGCAGAGATGCAGAAGCAATCTGCAGCTGTGCTGTCGTGGCTGTGTCAATTAACCATGAGAACAAACTATTACCAGGAGGAATTGCCAAGGTTTGCTATTTCATGACTGCAGTGGCAGTAATGTGGGACAGGGCACCTGCAATACACTGATCACTGCACTACAGAGCCACTCCAACAAGAAAATAGCTCGAGTGAGCAGGAACGAGTCAAAGAAAGGGCTGATAATCCTCACCTACCAATCTCAGAGATAATAAAGCTGATTTGGTGCTGTTTCCAGCCTGCAAAATTGGCACAAATGTCAGCTCTCGTCTTTGAAAAGTCTTCGCAGTGTGCAAGTCCTGATTAGGCCTCACTGAGGAAAAGGCAAAGCTAAAATATTTTTTTCCAAAATTTTAAATTATTATTTTATTTGCAGTACTTGTGCTGACTAACATATATTTCCTGTTCAGTATGCAGAGTACCTACACACTTGGAGTGAGGGAGGATTTTACCCAAGAAGTTATACAGTGTCCATAACCAAATGTAGTTAATTTTTTCCACTACTGAGTAGTTTCAAATAAGCAAGCAACACAAATTAGGTGACTTTTTAACCTCTTAGCACAAGCATAGGAAAGGGACAAATGTCTCTGGGGTGTTGGATCATATTAGGACATAATGTCACTTGTTTAAAAACCTGAAGCCAAGATCAAGATAAGCCAGTGTTATTCAAACCTTACCAATAGCACTGCTGAAAACAAATTGCCAGGACTCTGCTTCAAAACAAATGTTTCCAGCATATTCCTGCCTAGAATAGCTTCCTCTGTCCCATTTATCTGTTTAACGTTCTCAGATAATTTCTTTGCCAGCAGGTGCTGAGATGCCTTTACCATTCCTGGGGTATCAGGAACGGGACATCAGCTTCCACGCAACTTAAAAGATTTTAATAATGATAGTTTGCCCTTTTCTGCAGGCCTGCTCCTACTTTTGGTGCCTAGTTAGCAACATATTAACTGTTATCAGAACATCTTCTTGTTTTAATTAAGCTTGCAGGGAGGTTTTATTCCTCTGCCTGCGATGATCTTTGGTGCCCGAAATTTAATTTCTTTTTATAATCCCTACAGTAGCAAGTAGCCAAGAGGAGTTTTAACTAATAAAAAAGTGTTTGAACCTTGGAAGCAATAAGAACTTGGCAGAAATATGCATGGAATAAGATAAATTAGCATATTTAAAAACAAACAAGCAGGCACTGTAAACCTTACTGAGCTTTGTGAGCAGGGCTGGTTTTCCAGTGCGGAAATTGCTGGTTTTTAGGAGCAGGATGAGGGGTGGAAAGGAAGAAGTGAAAGCAGTGTGGTTGTTTCTGACTGTCCTTTTTCTTCCTTCTCAGCAATCCAAGCCATCAGGTGTTACAGAGACACCACTGCAGCCAGCCCTTCCTGCAGGGACAGGGATGGGCAAGAAGGGTGCTTCTTGTTCTTTTATTTGGGATCAAAATTGGGATTTACATGCTGGAGCCCTGAACCAGCCTGTACAACCAAGTGGTTATGGAAAAGAATAAAGATGCATCTCAGTTTCTCATTTCAAGCTTGATTCTTTCATCTGAAAAGCAGGATAGGGTATCATTCCAGAACATGCAAAGCTGTTGCTTTGGAATGTTGTCTTCACAGTTGTATTTGGACTGGCAAATTTAGTAAATAAATCTGAAGATAGAACTGAAAAATGGGAGTCCCTGATTCAACCACTCTCAGCTTTGCTTCTGTACTTCAACAATGCAAAACATTTGGAAAATATGGCTGCTTATCCAGAGTGAAATTTGTCCTGGTGGTCAGGATCACAACACAGCATTTTACTTAAATATTTCAGTTACTGTTGTACCCCTCTTCTTTCACCCAAAGGCACTCATTGAACTAAGGTGGTCGCATTTTTAGCATTGACTTTTAGAAGCTGAGTGTACTTTAAAACCAGATTTTTATTTTCTCACAGAAACTAGATAGGCTATATCATAAAATTTTAGACCACTAAGAATTGTTTCATAAATAAACTTTTTATTTAGTATTTGTGTATTAGTTATTTATATTGTATAGTACACCTGGGTGATCATGAATCTAGGAAAAAACTGCATTCCTATCAGAAAAGCATTTCTCAAGCCCAGGGAAAGATTCATAGCAGAAGAAAGCTTTTGTGTTTATCAGGTAACACATCCAAATTTAAAAGCAAACATCACTTTCTCTAGAAGTGAGGTGCATGACTGCCTTTGAGAGGAAGATCATCCTACACTCACAGCAAGATGTTCTTTTTTTGGCAATTCACAGTGAAAACAAAGGCTGGAGTAGCTGGTGCCATGAAATAAAGGGGCTGACATTGGAAAGAGGGAACGGTGGTTGTTTACTCGGGCTGGGAACGCTTGTGTGAGGTGCAAACCTCATCTAACAGTAGGAATACTTGTTACATTAACAAGATTTACTGACAGACTCCATCTGTGCCTTCCCACCAAACAAGGTCACTCAGTGAGAGCCTAAGAAGCCTAATGAGCAAAGTGCCAACTCTCTGGAGTGATAATGGAGGTTTGCTCTGACTTACGCCTCAGGCACTTGCAATATTTTTAGTACTGGAAAATAAAATAGGGTAGAGGAAAAAAAGGTGGTAATTCTTATCAAACCAGTCCACCTTGAGAAATATCAATGTGTGTGCCTGTGCATGAGCATACCTGGGTTATTTTTTCTCTCTTTTCCTGGTGATTCACAGTTCAGTTTACTCTTGAGGCAGTGCAGTGCCTTCATCTTGGCCATTCATTTCACATCTGCATCCTGGTTATGGAATCTTCACTGTGGTGGCAGCATGCCCATTCCTTACAAAAGGCTGCAAAATCAGCAGCATGCCTGGTGCTTCCATGGCTGAGGGAGAAGCCTTATCCTTGCACTTTTGCTCTTTATCCATTTGCTGCCTGCAGCTTCTGTGATACACTCTGGTCAATTTATAGCAAATATTATAAGGGAAAAATAGAAAGGGACTAAAATAAACTTAGAGCATTGCAGGGGCCAAAAAAAAAATACTCTGCTACGAACTTTTAGTATTTACAGTGATTTGTTCCTATAGACAAGCTGAACCCTAGGTGCCCTAAAGCCTTTGTTTGATGTAGGGTCTATTAATATTTATCTGCTATTGGTTTGAATATCTGCTCCAGTGTATGTTTATCATTCATCCTTTGCACTGCCTGCAAAAAACTCGCCCCCTATTTGACTTGTGAGTGAATAAAAGAATGCTTGTCTAAATCTGTGAGATGGGATTAAGGAGGCCAAAAGCAACATGGTGAAACAGTGGAATAAAAAGAGAAATTTAGGAGGATCCTCAGTGAAGGAATCAGTCCCATTCTTCAGTGTGGGATGGAATGTTTCTGGAACCAGTTAGTGCTTCTTGTGGTGAGTGATTTATTGCAATGTGTGGCTTTCAGGGGCATGGTATGGAAAAGATGTGGAGCAGGTCTGGTGGAAATGACTCCACCCTGCAGAATTTATTCTTCTGACAGGTTTCTGTTCTGCCCTGGTGTGAACTAACTCAAGTCCTAATGTCTCCCACCCAGAGATATTTTCACAGGATGGGGAGCCACATTTTCACTTGTATGCCTTCACCTTCAGTGCATACAGCAGGACCTTACAAAACTGTACACCTGGTGATCAGAATAGAGCATTAATTTAAAAGTTCCAGGGGATCAGCTTCCAGGAAAGTGCACGTGTACGAGAGAATATTTCAATATTCTGCAGGAAAATGTCTCTACAACTGTCAAGGGACTCTGCTCAGTAACACTGGCACTCAGTTGCCTTGTAAAATACAATTGTAAGAGATGTCTTTCTGTAGCAATAGAACAGCCCTGACTGTGGTAGGAGTGGAATCTATACAAGTGGAAAAAGCATGACAATTTTAATTCTGACTTGAAGAATCCACCAAGATTATAAATTACATTTTTATGCATTGCTTAAATTATAAAGATGCTGTTGCTCAGGCTCTGCAAATATCCTTCCACCATCAGGGTGGGTGCAGACTGGAAATCCAGAATTTGCTGTTAAGCTTAGGGCTCTTTGGGATCTCCATCCAGCCTTCCAGTGTGGATGTCCTGGATAGCCCACAGCTGCAAATGGCAGCAGAAGGTTGCTATAAACAGTGCCAAGGCTTTTTTAGCAATATGCAAGTTTCTCTAAATTCCCCAGTTACAGGTAGTGAGTAATTAGTTCAGCAATATGAGTTATACAGAGGTAGGAACTGATGTTTTTTCCCCTTATTCTCAGTTGTTTCCTGCAATCTGACAAACTTACAAAATGAAAGCTCTGCTTACATATTCAAAAACATATCTAATAACGTAATGACATACCTAATAATCCTGAAAAGTCCTTTCTGCTGATTGATAGGCATAATTAAATGTTCTGAAAGGTATGGGTGGCTCCCTGCAAAATCTCCAAAGTGACAGTGAGATTGTTATTAATTCCCATGCTGTGCACGGAATAGCACATCACACTGCACATGCACATAAAGAGAAATGAAGGTTTCAGTTGCAGCATTTCCACTCTTCTCCATAAGCAGCAGGTTCTTGTTCCCTGAAATTCCCATCCCTGCATTCCCCATGATATATCAGTGTGAGATTCCAGGCACTTCTCATAGGTGTCTTACCAAAACAGGCTGGCTGGACTTTAAAAACACCATTATATTGGTTATTGATTGAAGATGGATGACATTTAAAAAAACTATTAGTTTTAGTTTGCTATAAAACATAATTTGTGTTGGATTTTATTTTTTTGCAATTTTCTTTAGCTTTTATGGTTTTGCATGGCAAAGAAAAGGAATGACCTCAGATGGCTGCTCTGACCCTGAATAGAGAGCAGAGCATTTTTCTGTAATATGTGTTTCAGCTCCTCTCCTGACCCATATTGTTCAGTTATTCATTAAAGCTAAAGGAGTGTGTATGTTTTCTCTGTTGGTTTTTTGGTTTTTGGGGTGGTTTTTTTTTTTTTGAGACTTGTTTGGGTTTTGGTGGTTTATTTTGTTTAGTTTTGTTTTTTAAGGAAAATATCAAGTAGTTGACACATTGCAATTTTAAAAGCATGTCTTAAACTGAAAGGAAAATTCATGCCTAAAAAATTATTTCAAAATATGTTTTGTTATAAAAACTCTTTACAACAGAAGTGATGGCTTAAAGAAATTAAGTGTAATCAAACAACAAACCTTTTGTGTACATCTTATACAAAAAAAAATCTTACACGCAAAAAACTACTTTATAAAGATCCACAGATGAATCTATCAGGAAGCACATATGCAGATGTTGTGTTTAGTAGCCTTGGATAAATAAAAGAAAGTAAGGATTACAAGAAGCTTTAAGTATTCACTGCAAATAAATTCCATCTATAAAGACTTACCATTCATCACCACTACCACCACTTGTGGCATCATGGTTTGAAAAATCACCTTCCTGAAGAAATGCTCTTCTGTTTTCCAGCTGGATTCCAGAGGGTTTCACCAGCCAGGAACAGGACCCCCATCTGCTGATTTTTCACTCATTGGTGCTCCTGCCCCCACCACAAACAGAGCACACACAGAAACCTCTGCTGAGATTACTCTGCTTGTGTCACTCAAAAAGGCACTGCCTGACAGCTCTAATGCCCCAGCATTCCATGCCATGTTTCCATGCAGGGAAAAGCTAATAATGACAGCAGAAACTCTTTCTGTGACTGGGTAATATGTACAATATGCATGATCCATTTTCCTTTAAAAGAAAAAAAAAAACACTTTCATATGGCAGCATCTGCAATGACACTGATTTTTAACAAGTTCTTTAGGGATTCCAGATGTCACTTGACAATTTGAACAAAAGTGCTGCCTTTTCCATCAGTCTCTGTACCAAGAACTCATTTAAGAGTTGCAAGACTACTCAATTGGCTTTAAGATTATTTTTGCAGCCAATTCCTGTCCATGGAATTGTGGAAATAGTGCCCCAAGTATATGAGAACTTCTGTGGCTTTATTTATCTGGAGGAATATACAAAGAAATTGCAGCTCTTCTATAAGTAGTATTGATTAGGAATATAGCTGTGGAAGTGAAAAACAAACAAAACAAAAATCCCAAATCAAAACTACAGCATCTAAAAACCTGTCTGGCTTTGCATTGGTTTGGTTTTTGGTTTTTTTTTTCCCCAACTGCAGTTATTTGTATAACGTAAGCTTTACTTAGAAGTAAACCTTAGCTCTGTGCAGACTGCTTTTACACAGTGTCAGGTCCTGTCTTCTCGTGAATAGAGGACAAATCAAAGAAATTGATGGGAAAGTGTCAAAGAGAACCAAAAAAATTCTCACCTATTCCGTTTCACTAGGACCATAAGCTCTTTGGGATAGATTTCTGTATACTTCTGCTTTTTTGTATTTCTCAACTCAGAGATTTCAAAATAATTTTTTTCTCTCAGAGGAGAAGCCTACTAGAATGCTAATCTGTGTGACCAAACTGACAGCCTGAACCACGTGCCATAAAATCTGAAAATGGTGAATCCCCCGGCTTTCTGAGTATGTCAAACAACAAATTCCCAGAGCTTCCCTTTTCACACAAAAACAGTGTGGAAAAGACAAAAAAACAAAACCTGTTTGTGTCTTCTGATGCCCTCTGTGCAGGGTGAGAGCAGGAGGCAAGAGACAGTATTTGCACACAGGAGAACTCTCCAAGGCCTTGAGAACTGGTTTTTTTTTTTCATTTGAATTGTGGATTTCCTAAGCTGCCAAAAAGTGAAAGCAGCAGACATTCATTTAGGGTTTAAAACTATAAAGAAATTGTCCTTCCAGGGTTGAGGGGTTTGGAGACACCTGGATGGAAATGAGTCCCTCAGGGTGCAAATGCTGGCCTTGCTCAGCTCTGAAATGTTGATGCTCGAGCCAGAAACACCCACAGCTGAGAAATATCTTGAATTATGGGCTATGAGGGTATGACTTTGCTCCTAGCAAACACAGGAAAGTGGCCCATAATTCAGGTTATCTGACAGAAGTTCCAATATGTCCCAGTCCGCAATGAAGTTTATCTAAAAATCCCACCTTCAACAATTATTGCTTGAAATTTGAAGCAAGAAAAGCCCAAAGATTCCTTTATTGGTTTTCACTGGAAATTTGAAACATCTTGGAGGGGTGGGAGGAGGAATCTCATCCTTCAAAATTATTTTAGTGTTCGCGTGATGGTCAAATGAACATAAGTCCACTCTTGACAGAAAGTGTTTAAGGGTAGACAAATGAGAATAAAAAGATGGCATGGTTGCTGAACAAGCTTCTTGATATTTATTTTGTACAACAGAAACCCTGAAAGTGCTGGAAAACCAAATCTTTCCAAAGTTAAAAATGTTCACATATGTGAGAACTGTCTTTCATTATTGGTTGGGTCCTTTTGAAAAGTTATTGTAGTTTTGAAAAAAAACCCCTCAAAGTTCAAAATTCTGTTAGGTGTCTGAAATATTATCTCAGTTCTAGAACAGAACTAAGTCTGAAAATCAAATTTCCCTTATAATTTATTTCTGTCTTTCCACAGCAATTAAAATAATTACACTCTGTCAAGTTATGCCTTTTACCCTGATTAAAGACATAGCTGTATTGAGCAAACACATCAACCAGTCTGTTGACAGGTGAAAGAAGAATGCAGAGCATGTCTGAAATCATACTGATAACTTCACATTAAGTAGTACACAGGCAAAAAATTCATCCTGCACAGAATGAATAGAAAATAGAGCATTTCTTCTTATAGAAAAGAAATACTCTGTTTAAAAAAAATTATTTATTCTGTATATCCTTAGACCCAGATAATTTTACTTATAAATCAAAGCTAATGATTTGGATCTTGTGTCAGAATTAATTACTGGTGCGATCTCTTAAACCTGGTTGTATTTGAAATTAAGTATCTAAAATCACAGGGAATTAAATTAGATGAAAAAAATCTTTGATCATTAAAAGTATATACAGTTATGTTTAAGTTATTAGTGCAGATGATTTGGTTGTTTACAATGTAATTACTGATTTGACTATGAAAAAAAAAGAATTGCAAATTGTTTCATGTCAATTAACAGTACATAAATAATTCCAGTGTGCATAAATTTTTTACTGTTGGAAATTGTAGCACATAACTTTTATGGTGCTCATAAAAGAGGTCTAATGCAAAGCTAATAACACACACACACACAAAAAAAAACCCTCCTGTCTATGGGGGGAAAGGCATTTGTCCCAAAAAAGACAAGAAATAGGGTTGCACCAGAACCTGCTATGAGACTAACAATTACAAATAATATGAATAGTGAAACTTGGCAAAACTGCACAGCATTAAAATGCAGCAACATAAAATAACAGAATGACACTCTAGCCCTGACTTTTACCATATTTGGACCTGATGGCACCGCTTAGCACCTGCAGAAATATAGGAAAGTTCTCCAAACCAGAGCTTTCACTTCTGTGATATTCTGCATCTGAAATTTTAACAGGTAAAAATAATTGCAATTGGAAAATAACAACTAAGACTTTCAAATAAATCTTTCCTTTTAGGTTTTAAAGGCAAAGGTGAGCATAAATGGTATCTCCAGCATCAGAAAATATTTGGATAGTGCATTCCAACTAAGTTAAAAAATATTGGGAATCATTTCATTCAAGTGGGAAATACTGCCCTCCAGACAATTCAGTTGAGTTTGACCAAGAGCTAATTTTGAGATGCAGATAATTGGAAAATATGTGAGTTTATTTTTTCAGTCTCTCTTCAAAGACAAGCTGGGATCCACAAGCTGCTATCCCAAACAAGCAACTACCTCTGACAGGACACCTCCATGTAGTATAATCATTTTCATCACAGACATTAACTAAAACTTCTTATTCCTTTTTTTTCCTACATTAATCTTGGAACAGAAGGATCAATACACACTTCCTTAACCTTGATGAAATAATTTTTTGCATACCTGTTATAAATTCACACCTGGAATTTCAAAATTAAAAATAGCTACTTAAGAAAAAAATAAAATAATAAAGTAACATCCTGACTATTACTGCAAGTGTTTTAGTCAGTGTAAGAAACAACAAAAATATAAGGATGTAGCAAGAAAGGAATTACCTTATGGATAATGTCAGCAATGAAAATGACTAAAATAAAGAACTTTTCTTGGAATGATGCATTGATTTCTGAGCTACCCACTTCAAAGACAGGACAGAGACAGTGGGATTGAGAAGCTGGTATTTAAAAAATACTCAATTCATGGTGAGTTTGGAGCTATTCAAGCATAGCAGAAGGGAAATGCTGAGATGAATGTAAGAATTGCATATTGTAGAGCTGCTGTACTTCTATATAAATTTTCCTACAACAGATGAAGAAAAGGGTATTCAAAAGTATTTAAAAGCAGCAGATTTAAAATGCATGAAGACATTTTTACAAAACTTATAATTAACCTTTGGGACTTGTTGCCATAGGGTATCACGGAGGTCAGGGATGTAGCAGGATTTAGAAAGAGTGGACATTTTTATGTACAATCAGAAGTTACCACGTTACATTAGAGAGCATAAAGTGCTTTTATAGAGGATGTAAAGTCCAGTACTTGAGGCCATAAGGCAGCCCTAACTCAGGGGGGTTAGGAGGGGACGTTTTCACCTGATTATTATGCCATGGCCCCTCCAGGGCTCCTGGAGCTGCTGCCATGCTTTGGCTGCAATCCATCATGCCATCACAGGTCTGCTTGTTTCCTCTGGGTTCCTTCTATCACTTTTATTTTCATCCACTTGTTTCTTAGCAGTGTTTTGCTGGCCCAGGTGCACTACAGGTAAATCTTGCCTGGCAATCTCGTGTGTGCTTCTGCTCAGGAAAGAGAAATAGCTGTGATTTCTGTGTAACAGATCTGCTGCTTGCTCCTCTTGTTGGGGCAAACAAGCTGTTAATCCAAGGCGGATGTTGCAGTGTTTGTTCCACTCTTTGCCAAAGGAGCCAGCAGGTTTCCTTTTAGGGAAATGCTTTCAGCTCAACTCATACTTCTATTAATTCTTGGTAACTGTTTGTAAGAGCTATGTTAGTAAAACTAATATTTCAGAGCCGCCCTACAAGGGATATTTTTAACATGCAGCAGCACAGCCCCTGTCTCTTGTCATTTGTGTCATCCTGTCACCGTGTGTGCCTTCAGACACAGGCAGCCTGATCCTAATGAGCTCACCACTCCATGTTCCTCTAACATGAACTTCACCACTAATGAGAAAAATTCCCAGACTGTACTCACACTCTAAATCAATTTGGCAAGATTGATCAAAATATTCATTAAAACAGTTTGTTCTTCAGCTCAGGCTGAACCCTGCAGGCATAACTCCCTTGCTTCTGGGAGGGTTTGTGTGTGTGTCTGCGTGCACATATGTGAGCATGTGAAATTAAAACAAGGCACTTGCTTTTCCTCCTCGTGTTATTCAAACAGCACTTCCAGAAAAAGAAAAAATAAAAAACCAACCAAGGCTGAATTCTAATTACTCTTTTCTCCTTGGGAAGTGCCCAGGAGTCCAGAAAGGCTAAGAAAAAAATATTCTGCCTTCCTCTTCTCATGTGCCTGTCATCAGAAGGCCTGAGAATGACCATCGTGAAGAAGCAAATTGCTGCCAAAAGGGCAACAAGCAAAATAACAAATGGGGATCTGTCAGAGAAAGACATCACTGGCCACACAACCCCGGGAATTTAATATATCTTCTGTCTGTCATCTGCATGCTAAATTTCCACATCCTCCTTCAACAGAATTTCTTCTTGCTTTGACAGCCTTGATAAGTATAGGTTAGCTCACACTGTCTACTTTTTCACATGCATTTCCAGATAAAACAGTCCAAAGAGCCAGGGATGACATTAACTGAATAATGCTCAATGAGCTGGACTCTGCTCACAAGGGTCTGGACAGAAAACCAGAGCAGCAAAATTGCAGTGAGAGATGAGCAGGGGATAGATTTAAAAATCTCAGCTGTGATGTTATCTGTCCCTCCAAAGAGAGAAGAATAATTCTTGCTGGTACCACTTTAAAAGCCAGATGCCCTGACCAGTCATATATTATAAATTTCTGCTTCATTTCAGCGATAGAGAGGGTTGCTGTTGGTCAAATGGCTTCACTATTCATTGCCTAGACACCAGGAGGTTTTTTTCAAAGGGATAAGAGGAAAATTCAGGGAAACTTAAGCCAGACATAGTTTTAAAATATGTCATGTGGTGCTGTTCACTACATTGCAATGTTAATGCATTCCCATCAGCCCATTTCTTAGATATATTAGGTGCTATAAAATGGGATCCTGTTTTCCAAGAAGATTTCAGTGGGGTTATGAATCCAATCAGTCAGAAACTCCAGGATAAACTCAGAGACAGTCTCCTGCTGGGCTGGAGCAGCAGACTGTTGGTGGGAACAGGAGGCACTCTGCCTTGGCTCAGAGCAGAGACACAGAGTTCAAACTACAACAGACACCAAGCATTCCTCTAAAAATTGGCAGTGGCACAGAGTTAGGGGTTCCCATTTGTTTGGATGTGTCATTTCCACAGATTTATATTGAAAAGGTGCCCATTAAAAATGGCTACATAGCTGACAGGGACACAGGTACCTCTTTGACCACATGCAGAGTGATGTGAGATTTTTCTTCCCATTGAAACAGTGCTGGCTGTTCAGAAATCGTGGCTGAAGGGAGTGATGCTGAGCACTCCTGAGTTCCCAGAGCAGTGCACCAGCACCCAGCAAGGCTCCAGTCAGCAAGTTCCCATCCAGGCTGGTGGAGTTTGCCTGGAGGAGCAGAAACTCCTACAAATGAACCCACTTAAAAGCAGCCATGCCAACCTTCTTCATACACCAGTCCAAGACCTGCCAGTGCAGAAGACTGTATTATTTTTTTTTCCTTTAAAGCAGAAAATAACCCTGCTACGAAGCAAAACAAACCAAAAACCTGCAATCATATTGTCCAGACAGGTTCTCTGCAGACGAGATAAGGTGCTATTAACCAAATGCTCATTTACAGGCACATCATCTGCCATGGAAAGTGAGGATCAGCTCTTATCACTTCCCTTTCACAGTGCAAGATGCTGGTTTTAATGTGCTTCCTGCTCGCCCACTTTTATCTGCCTGGTGAGGTTTATTTCTCTTGACAGAAGTTGTCCCCAGGCATCTATTTCCACAAATGGAGGGAAAAGCAGATACTGGAACTGTTTGACTCTTTTCGGTGGATAGACTCTACTGAGGGCTATTGAAATTTTCATTAACAGAGAAGTTTTAGGGAACCCAAATACTATCATCCTTTTAAAATATTTTTTTATATCTTTGCAAGACAGTAGCTTTTAGGAGCAAGTTAAAATTTCATTTACTCAGTTAGTCAAAATATTTCTGCTGAAATTTTAAATCAAAAGTAAAAAAGAAAATTTTAAATTCAACACATAGTGTTGTCTAATAATAGAATATTGTCTAATAGTTCAGAACACAGTGTTGTCTAATGGTGCGTGGTTCAAGTAGGATACGTGAAGATTTTATTTTCTGCACTGGATTAATAACTGCAAAGATAGCAGAGAAAGTTAAGCACACAGTACCTCCTTTCCCTTGTTTGATCTTAATGGGCTGACTCATTCATTTTAAAATCACACAGGAAAAATAATTAATGAAAGTCATCTATTCAGAAAGAATGAGACCTTTGATTTACAAGAGACTTCTGAATCACTCCATGCTCCTTGTATAGCTTGTTTTAAATGTTTCTTTTCCTGTAGCTTTGTAGCATCTCAGACATTTTCAGCATCAGTTGAAGACTACTTTGCTTAGCACAAGCTTTTATTAGTAAATTTTTTCCTCAGAATCTTAGGTAGTAGGTGCAGTAGTTTTGTTCAGTGACAGAAAATGCCCTGGGTTTCTCTCTTTTGCTGTGTTCTCTCTCATTTTCCCCCCCTGTTGCCATGCTGCAGCCCATGGCCGATGGAAAATCTCTCCTCCCCTTCCCAAAGAAAGAAAGAAAAAAAGACCTTGTAGCACGTGCTATATTTTCAGGTGCCTTCATCTCAAGATCTGGATATAAATTGAAATAAGGCAGTTACTCTTTTTGGAGCTCCAACAGATGTTTCCAATGCACCAAGTGCCACAACCAGAAAATTATGTCCGTGTACAAGTGGGGGGTGGACCAGGTTTAAATTTTGGTGACCATGTTAGTTTGGAAAAGCCTAAAAATTCATCAGACCAAGACCAGTAAATGATATCCTGATTGTTTTACATTTCATGCTTTCTTCTGATTGACAATGTGTGCTGCTCTGATGTTAGGGAACATTTATGGCACTGGGAACTGTTCAGGAAAGCTTTGCCTTTTCTCTGTGTATGAGAGAGAAATCCAAGGAATGCAGTACATGCACGAATATTATCGAGTTGCAAAAATCAAAAAATTATAGTCACACAGCTTAAAAATTCCACAACATGTTTTTGTTCTTGTCTTATTTCAAGCAGCATCTCCCTTTTCAGCAACTTTTCAGTATAGCAGGCTTGATGAATCCTCCTCTCCATATTCAGCTTGAACTACCACAGGCAAACTCGTTTGTTAATTAAATACAACACTTTCAATTGGATGCTTTTTTGATATGAACACCAACAGAGGTAGGAAAGAATATTAGGTTTGAATGACAGTGATGTATAATATTAATATTTACCTACTATTGAAATCTGGAGCTGCTCCAATGAGCTACAGAGTCTTAAAATCTTAATTAAACGTTAATGAAAGAAAATATTGAAAAATCTACTCAAGGAACAAGAAGTGAGGAAACGGTGTACTCTCTCATCCACAATACTGCCATTCTCAAGCACAGAAATTACAGGAATAAGGCTTTCATAAGACACTGTGCATGGCTTTGAATTCACCTTTTGCCTGTCAAACCTTCTGGGTTGCAGGTTCAGTCCCACTTTTTGATCAGATCTGTAAAAGAAAATACTCAGGAAGTATTGACTCTATTCCTTTTGAACTCTTTAGAAAATTTGGGCAGATTTCACAACATAAAACAGTGAAATGATATAATAGGTTTAAAGTCAGAGACTGCATCTTCATTACATTCCTAATGTATGATACTGATTATGTATTAATAACACCTTATTATCTCTTGTCATGTATAATAAATACAGTGTCTGAATATTAATTTAGTGTTTTATGCCAGCTCATAAGGTTTGAAAACAGCAGCTCTTTTTTCTTACACAGTTCAGATGTTCTTACAGGGTGAGACACTTCTCCTGGGGCACAGCAAATTTATAGACTGTAGTGTATGAAAGTTTGGACATATGTAGAAATACCAGTTGGTTATTGAATAGTTCATCATCAAAAATGAGTTTAGGATGAAACTTACAGGTTTAAGTTTGTGTAAATATAGAGGAATGTACATTTACTCCTTTGGCTTGCATTTGCAATAATTCAAGAATAATCCCTTTTGAATCTGCAGAAATAGCACTGATGATACAAAAATAACACTCTTGGGAGCTTCATCCTTGTAACCATGCATTGTTCCCTGTGGCTTTTGTGTCATGACTAATCAGATGCAAAGAATGTGTCATTATCAAGTCAGTATTGTGCATAAAGACATACACAGCAAAACTGCCCAGTGAAATTAAGGGTCACTGCTCTTCATCTTGAGGATTTCTCAAGAACTTCACCTTCACAGCACATTGTCAGCTGTGATATCTACCCTGCAGTCACATGTGGGTCAAGATTTTTTTTTAAAAGAAGTAATAATTATGAGTATTTCTTCGGATGCTTAATTTAGCAATCTTTATACAGCCAGAGTTAAACATTTACCATTTGAAGGACATATCTCCTCAATTTTTTTGAAATCACAAGCTGTCCTTCACCAATCTCTTTGGAAGACCTTGGTTTATTGCCTGAATGCAACAGAGTAATCATTACAGTGATGCCATCAATACTAATGTCAGTAAACATTAAATTATTCATTGAGGTATATTTGAGGGACAAAGTTCAGGAGAATTTTTTGTTGAAAAAACATAAATATATGTGATTAAAAAATATTCTATACAGGGTAGTGCTTCAACATAACTTCAGCTTCTTGTTCCTAATGTCTAGTTTAATTCTCACCATTCTTTGGTGTAGCAGAAATGTATTTACGGGTCAAATCCTCAGATTTCTTCTAGGCAAGCAATAGATTTTTTTTTCCAGCATCCCAGAAACAAATATTTTATAAATTCACTTATAAAAAAAAAAGAAGAATGCAATATGCTATGGTATGCAGCACTAATACCTAGGCAAAGTTGATCTCCTATTAACTACTTGCAAACAAAAACTATTCTTACCACCATTAGTTCCTTCTCTTTCTCTTAAAAGAAAAGCACAGGAGTTCATAAAAGATGCATGCTCCAATTTTATTCTGAAAACTGCTCTTACCTGAAGAAGGTCCAATGGAAACTCAATTAGGTCAGGACAGAATTACTTAATTACTTGAGAACTTGAATATAAAGGCACGAGTATAATTGGCCAAATTATTCAATGCTATACATATCATAGGCAAAGAGCTTGACCTAAGGCATAATAAATTGTCATCAAGTGTTCTTACTCTTTAAAACTTGTGGTTGTATTGTAGAGTTATTTATTGATATGGCTTGGATATTCCACCAGAGGCTGTTTTGACCATGATAAACAATTTATTACCAGATTCTTGCTGGGTCTACTTATTTTAAAATGTGATATTAGGTGAGAAGCAAGGTGTGAACTGCTGCCAAAGGCAAAAAGTGTCTTCAGATTATCTGGGTAATGTTCTCTACCTGGCCATAACACCAAGCAAATGCTCCTACCCCTGTAATAATTCTTCAGTGGAGACAAACCTCACAGATCCTCTCTGACATATTAGCTGGCTTTTAAATCCCTAACTCACCTGAGGCAAAAACTTTCTCTATTTCAACACAAGTGGCCTGAAAATAGCATGTAATATACTTTTGGGAATGATCTCTGTCTCTAACAAATTGTGGATGTCCCTGAGCCGTGCTAGTCAGACACAAGTCAGAAACACGATGGGATAAACTGCCTCTCAAGTGACTCACTTGGGTCAGATGACCTGAATGGACTATGAAGATTTAATTTCTTCTGCTGGATTTGGTAGAATTTTTAAAATTTGTTGTGTATGTAGGGTTGTCTGGACCACAGTGATGGTCTTGAATTTCTTTAACTTATTTATTAGGAATGAAACTGAATTTCAACCTCATGGTAAAAAGCTGTGGGATCTTTAATCTTAACAAATTAAGATAAAAAATGCAAAATGTATTTCCTTCATTAGAGTCAAGAAAAATATTAGAATAACATGAGATCAGACCCTGAGACAAAAAAGAAAGAAATCAACTCTATGGATTTTACTGAGAGCCATTTAACTTTTCAACTTAGAAATCCCTAAAATGGGGTGAAACTGCAAATTGGACAAGATCCATGCTATGGCTGAGTGGAAAGTGACAGCTTCACATTTGAGGTACATCAATAACAAAGCCATTCTCGCCATGTGAGCAGCATACACTGATGGCATACAACAAACTCGACCTCAAACACTGAACTGATCTCATTTTAGCAGCCCAGTTTCTGTTCTTTAACGATTTTCTTCCCAGTTAGAAGAGAACAGAAAAGATCAGCTGGAATCCAGAGAAGGTAGTAGTAATACAATAACAGCAAAAATGCATTTTGAAGTTAGCAACACATTTCCCTGTTGACTATTTCTGATTGTTAGTTGTTAGAAATGTATTTTTATTTTTGAAATCCTCTCCTGATTTTGAAATAGGAAACAGAAAACTCAGAAGCCTTCAAAACCAGATACAGAATACTTCAGAATGTAGTAAAAATAACAACAATGCATTTTCTAACATCTCTGTAAGCTTCCAGATAGGGTATAGGTAAATCATTATGATTAGCTTGTAATTAATATGTTAAATCTGTGCAACTTAATTATACTCTCTTGTTATCCTGGAGCATCCTTTTCTGTTTGTTTCAGAATTAAACTAATCACAGTATCATTGGAATATTCTTACTGTTGGAGATTCTTGGATATTTACCAAGATTTTACAGTAGACTTATACTTCATGCAAAGTTCTGGTTCACTCCATCCTATCTGAGGAGCAAACTAATGAAACAAATGTTGGATCATGGTTGTAGTTATGTGTCTTCATTTTATTCTTACTATTACACGCCTAAGGTATTTGTGGTACATATATCTCACAAACTAAGAAATAATCTCCCAAATCAAACCTTTGTGGCTATTTTTTTGTGAGAAATGCTCAACAGTCCAACAAAATGAAGTACTAAGGGTCTTAGTAAAGCATTTCTGCACATTCCTAGGGTAATTCTGTATCATTCTATATACTTTTTCATTAACTTTTTTCTTTTTTTTTTTCTATGTGCCTAAGTAGTGTGGAAATTAAAACCTACTTAACAATGCAATTACATTTCCACCAAAAATAATCTCAGGAGATTTTAATTGGGATTTTATCATTGACTTTATTCTTAAGTTTCCATCAGTAAGTTCATAGCACTATATATAATTTCTCATAAATTGGTTACCACCCCCTATCTTTATAGATAGAGGAGACTTTTTTGTTTGTCCAATTCCCTCATATATCCCATCAGATAAATATATTTCTGCACACATTTAGAAGACCTTAAAAAAAGCCCATCTTATGCAAATTCATTTTTCATTTTCTTAGAATTATCAGACATTTATTTAAAAGCAACTTGCTATGAAAACAAGATCTATGCAGGCTGCTGTATCCTAAATTAGTTTTTGAGAGCTCCATTATAACATAACTGTTCATTGAAAAGGACTCTGATAAATGTCCACTTTGATCTGCAAGGCTGGTGTGATACTCTAAATGGAAATGTGAATCTATTGGAAGGAGCCTGATTGAACCAGATACACCAGAAGGAAATTAAGATGCAAGAGATGTGGTTTAATCAGGCTGTGATTGTACTAATTTAACTCATCTGGGAAATGCAGGGCCAGAACTTGGCCAGTGCAGATCATGATTATTTCTTTAATCATTGCCACGTGGTAAAAGGCAATGACTCCATGCCCTGTGTGGCTGGTCCTGTGCCTGTTTGCAGGAAAGAAATTTAGGCATAAAAAACTGAAGCCGCATTAATGCTAGGGCTGGAAGGCTGAGAGTTGTTGTTCTGAGTGTGAGGGGACTCACACTTCAGGATTCATGATTCATTATACTTAATTCATGTATGCAAACTATATGAGTCAATGATTTACACATAAATGATTCTTCTCCCTGTACTTTAAAGTGTCTCCATGAATAAATCTGCTTTAAATATTCTCTGTCTCCTCCAGTATCTTAGAAGGTCCCATTTTTTCCTGCTCTGAGTGACACTGTGCTGAAACGACACAAAACTGAGGGGGAAATAAATGGTAACAAGGGACAAAACAGGGTTAGAGCCTGGCTAACCATCTTTGTTGTGGGAAAAAGACATGTCTTTTCAATTCAAATTTTTCCATGCTTTGGAGCACCTATTAATGTATTTTCCACATCAGTCCCATTCAACAGGCCCCCACCAGTTTTGTGTTGATGGGAAGTGCACTGTATGCGTCAGTTCTGCATCTTTTCCTTTCTCAGTTCTGACAGGGAGTAATTAATTGTCCCACTGATGGAGGACAATTCCTGGTCCACATCCCAGTAGGGCCATTGTTTATAGACTTTTTCCTCTGTGCAAAAGGAAATAAGTGCATACAGAAAGCAAGATGTTATAAATACAATATTGTTCTATGAAATAAGGGGAGAGGGAACGATGTACTGAAATCTACTTTCCATAAATCTGTCAGCTTTCTGGAATTAGTTCAGGGATGTGCTGAAGCCAGTAGCAAAGGTCCCATGATATTCTGGAATGCATAGTAATAGAAAATGAATATGACTGTAAAATTGTTATTTCCTTTGATGGATCTCATTTCAAATGGCAAACATATGGATTATGGAAGCAGGTACCTGCATGGAGGTTGTGTGCAAAATTTTGGTAGAGGGGACACTACAAAAGTGGCTTCTGTAAAAAGCTGCCAGAAGTTTCCCCCATGTGTGATGGAGCCAATGCCAGGTGGCTCCAGGATGGACTCACCTCTGGGATAAGAGGGATAAAACCCTGCACAGCCTGGCAGAGAGCAGTGAGAATGTGTGAGAGAAACTGTCTTGCAGTCAAGAAGCATTGTCCTCGAGCATGGCAGGAGCTGCTGAGTGGAGTGATCTCTCCCTGCCCTTATCCCACCTTATCCACCAGTCTTTGATTGTTTTTTCTCTCCCCTGTGCAGATGAGGAAGGGAGGGATAGAGTGGATTTGGCAGGCACCATCCAGCCAGGGTCAAGCCACCTTAGCACCTTTTCAATTTACTGTACCAAAAAACCTGAAATTGAAGCCCATGGAGCAAGAGGTAAGGCATCTTTGACTCCCAGTGCCTCCCCACAAATACTCACCATCTTTCTGCAGTGCCTAGGTATTAGCAAATTATTTGATATGAGTTCAAGAAAAACTTATTCTCTAAAGCTTTATCCTCTGCTCTTTGAAGACAATGGGATGTTTGTCATTGACTTTAAAGGAGGTGGGGTCAAAATCCTAATTAACAGTGTCAGCTCCTTCTATCAATCAAAGGTTTGCAACTCATAACGAAACATAATTACCAGAACAGGTTAAAAGTTTCAAATATACATGCAAAATCAAAGTATTAAAAGATAATAAGGACATATGATGTATAAGATCTGTACCTTTGAGGTGCTGAATTCCTTCTGATGCTCTATGTCTTTTAGTTAATTAGATTTTTTTTTTGTCCTGGTGAGGTTTCCTAGGCTTCTGTACAGAAATTATTTCTAGGTTCACACCCCTGGGTGGCTCTGAAATCATCTCCCAGGCACCCAGATACTGCCCACATCTCAGTCCAGGCTCTGGTCTGTTCTGGCCTTGTGAAAATTCCTTTAAAGGGGTCCTTTTTGGGGTTCTCTGCATGATTCTGTATTGAGAGCTCTCAGTGAATAAGTAAGAGCCTTCTTCCCTCCCAGCTCACTCAGCCCTTCATACCTGGGAGGGCTGTACAGATTCATTCTTGTAGCTATGAGGAATTTTCTGTATTAAAAAGGGTGAATAAAAAATGAACAAATACAGTGGAAAAAAAATTGCAGTAGAGTAGTGCATGCTGAGAATGTATTTAAGTGAAAGCATAAGAAATTTAGACTGGAAATACCCTCTTTTGCAGTTTGGTTGTCTTCCCAGAGTGCATGCACACCCACTGCTTACCTGTAATGACATTAGTTTATCTGTGTCATGCAGTACAATTTTATTTTATTTTATTTTATTTATGATCACCATTTAAATTGGTTTGATTTGTAGTATCTTCACTTATCCTGGAAACACTGAGGATCTCAAAGAGAGAAATAAAATGCCTGGTATATAATGATCTCCCTATAAAAATCTAAGCTTAGTTCCTCAAAACTTTATGTACAACTAAATAAGCAAAGGAATCCCAACATGGCTTTTAGGATTATTTAGGAACATGAAATTGGCAAGAGCATTAAACAAAAGCCATAGTAGATAATCCTAACAAGTGTAAAAAAAACCTCTTTGGACCCTGCAGTAGCAAATCTTTCACAGGAATTTGCTGGAGGCATTATCAGCTCTAAATGGATGAGGTGTATTACAGCAGATCAGTGCGTGCAGCAGGTCTGCAGAACATTTCCTCTGAATAGGTGCTTCCAGTACGCTTATTCTCAAGCAATTAAGTGAAAACCTGATATTTAAGACTGAAAATAGGCAAACCTGTGGGAATAATATTTTATAGTTAACAAGAAAGGTCTGGCCTTATGTTTCATTTAAAAGAGATTAACCTCTATAGACCAGTAGCTGTCAGCATCGTTTGCTTTCCTTGTCTCTACATATGGTGAAGGGAATCTTTAAAATTCACAGGAAAAAAAAAACTGAAAAAAAAATATTTTGTGTAAACAATTATGCTTCTGAGTAGCAGCCAAGAGAAAATGGGTGCCTGGTTCAGTATAAATCACTCTCTATTACCAAAAATCTCTGGCAAGCAAACTGCATCAGTAGAGTGCTCAAAAGAGTCTAACTGAATCAGGCTTCTGCATCTCACAGAAAACCCAGTAAAGAAAACAACACCCTAGGGCCACACAGGGCTTTTTGGAAGTGCAGCCTTCTTGTCTTTGGGAAATGGGGCAGGGAAATGGTCCAGCCAGGCTCACACAGTTCCCAGCTGGCCATCCCTCTCCAGAGATGCAGGTACAGAGGCTTCACATCTCCCTTGTGGGGTTCCCAGAGCTTGCCAGGAGTTTTGTCAACAGGACAGGCTGAGCAGTAGAAAAAAGAGAATTTACACTGGTTTTTGCTGCCAGGGAAGGGACTCTGACTGAATTGTTGTGTCTCCCTGTGGGTCTTGTACTCATCACTGGGAAGTTGCTCTTCCTAGAAAAACATCTCCTCCTGACACAAAGTTTTCTAACTTTTTACCCTAGTCCACTGTAAATCCTGGTGATACAAGTCCCAGCTTCTAAAACCTTAATTTAGATACATGTAAAAATGCTAACATTTCCTAGTAATTTTCAGTATCCTTTTTCTTCTTCAAGAATATGTTTTCCAGAAATTTAATTAATTGGTGATTAATTTTTACAAAAATTAGTCTTGTTCAATTGAAGCTTCATAAGTCTTTTTGGAAGGGGAAAAGGCTTTAGTTCCACAGAACCAGAAGCTTAAAATTACTTAGGAAATGTAGAAGAAAAAAAAAAATTGAATTGCTAACTGGTTTATGAGGAACCCATTAAATTGAGATACTGCCCATTGAAGACCTAAGACAGCTGCAGTGGCATTTGTCAGAACAGTTAAGCAGCACTGCTTTAATAATATATTAGACTAAAATTCTAATTATGATTTATTATGTCTCATAATAATGTACTTGGAAAAGCAAATCCAGCCTCCTGAGTATTTAGCATTTGAATGCTAAACACATGCTGAACATTTATAAGGCAGTTTAGAAAAAAAGTAACATTTCTGATGCACAAAACTGAAATGCATTGAAAATCTCTTAATAGTGTTAATGCATCAACAAGGAAAAACAAACAACACCTTTTAAGAGTGAGTCAGATGTAGTAAAAAACCTAAGCAAAAAACTAATGAAAATAAGATTTACTGTACAGTACAAATTTATGAAAAGTAATAGTTTAGTTAGTAGAGAGTAAAAAAATGCTTGGAAATGGAACTAAATTCCAAATGATAGTTGTCTCCCGATCTGATTGTTTTTTAAATGGCGCTAGAGCTCCTGGTGGAAGTCCTTTGAAAAGCATGTTGTTTTCTATCACTTCTGTATATTCATGGTTTGACACAAGCTCCACAGAGGAGTTAAAAGCATCCAAAAAGCAGCCTTTGCCCAATATTTCCTCTGAGACAGTGGCAAGAAGATCCTCCAGAGAACAAGCCAAGGTTTTGAGGGTTGTGGTTCTGGATTTCAGCATCTAAATACTACATTTTGAGTGCCAATCCTTTTTGAAGACAGTTATATAAATAAAGCAGAAAATCATCAAACTAACCCTAGATCTATAAAAGCCTTGAGTTACTACAGCCATCGTGGGCCCACTCTCCCCTTTTGTACAAATGTGATAAATATCTATTAAAACATAGACCATTCTAAAAATTATTCTCTATATATAGAAATGTTGCAGGTAAAATAAAATACATCAGTTCTTTGCCTTAGAAAATAAGAGTCTTTTCTAACTGTGGGGCCAGAGCCAGAGTTGCCTAGGGCAATGGCAAAACACTCCTAGCAAGAAAGTCTCATCATTAAGGTGTATTATTTAATACAAAGCTTGTGCAAATTAAGCTAAACCATATATACATATAAAAAATAAAAAGATGGCTAACTTCTACTTTTAAAGGAAAAGAATTGACATTTTAATTCAGAACTCTTATGTTTCTGAGAGTCCTTGACTTCTAATGATAGGCTGCATTTGGAATAAATCAATTGCAGTGTTCTCCACTTGGAATATATAATCTATTTCAGATTTCAGATTCCATTGCATATCACTAGCATATTCATGTCTTCTCTGCAATTGCAATTACTTAAAGAAAATGGAAGAATCAAAATTAACTCCATTTTCAGGATCCTGTTTGAAGGTGTAAAGTAACTATTCAAAGAGGTATATCTACTCCATTTCACAGAGCTGAGGACTGGGAACCATATTCCTGAATAATTAACTTGGAATTTTGCCTAGTTTTGTGCCTACCCACAGTTCATTTTAGTTCTGTTTCATAGCTGTCCTGTGTGCACTCAGCCTAAAACCCTACTCCTGTATGGGCAAGGCAAATAAACTTCTCCCAATCTACTTGACATGATGAGTTAAGAGCTGAGATCAACCTGAGGATTAAGAGATGAGGGATGACTAAAATTGCAGGAATTCATTTTTGCTGGGTCACAACTTTGTAGCATTTTAAAAAGGAAATTTTTTTTTATCCCCTTTTTTCCTCAGTAAATTCTTCACTGGCTCCTAAAAGCCAAATTTAAAGCATTAGCGGACTGGTTTTAGAGCAGAACACGTTAGTTTGTAAGTCATTCCTTTTGGCATCATATGCCTCACAGCAGGAAAAAAAAACCCAAAACAGAAGAAGCATTTATCTCACTCTCCCCAGTGAAAGTCTGGTGCCTGTTTTACTCCCTGATCAGTTGGGGGTTTGTGAGGGGAGGTTTGAAGTCAGTTTAACACATTACTGTTTTGTTGGGGTTTTAGGTCAGTTTTGGGGATCTATTTTTTCAGGGATCTATTCAGGTGACTTCTGCATTTCTGCTGGTTGATGTCACATAAAAAGTCACTTGTGCTATGTTTTTTTTCAAAATAGTCCCCCTTTCCCACCTTGAGAAGTAGATTTACATCAGCTGAAAGGAAGATAATTGAATGATTGCTTTACAGTGTTTTTCTCATGTTCTGAATTTCTCATACCTCGTTTTTGTCTTCAGTCCCTCATTGTATCTTATTTTCTCTCACTTTTTTTCTGGTGATCTGTATTTCACAGAAGCAATAGAAGTGGAGTAACTGTAAGATCTTTATGCAGGCTTTACTGTGGCAGCTGAACTTGTGGAGTGATTTCTTTGCCCAGCACTCGCTCTGTGTCAGCCAGACCCACCATCACTCACTATCAGGCTTTACAAACTGCATCTTATTTACTAAATCACACAGATGAAACAGAACCTTTCCACCTTTCCTCGACAGGCTTTCAGCATGCAGTCAGTGTGAAATGTTACCAACAGCAAGCTATTTTGATTAAAGTTCTGTTTCTCTCTCGTGCTTTCAGTGTTAGGCTCTGAAAATACCTTGCAAAAAGCAAGGAGTGGATTTTGACACACTCATATGTTGATGCCCAGGAGTAGAGGAAGGCTGGGAGAATAACCTGAGCACAGCCCCATGAAGGCTGGCCATGGCATGGAGCTGATGGTGGGCAAGAGTTGCTCCCTGCAAGTCAAACAGAAGCCCAGCCTGGTCCAGCAGGTCCCCAATTTTGCAGTAACCCTCCTGGCAGGTCTCTTCTTGCCTGCAGCCTCACATCAGTGTGAAAAAGGCACTGGCTGGCACCCCTGGCTAATGTTACTTTGAGAGTGGGATAAAGTGCACAGTAGAACAAAACACAAGAAAATGGTAGCAACCTTCCCACAGAGGAAAATTTGGTTGACCTACCCAAGTACAGCATCCGAATGCTTATATTGAAGAGTTATCCAAATTTCTTCCAAAGTGTCCTGATACCTAGGAGTCTAATGGAGCTCTATGTTAATCACTCTGTAGCAATGCCTTTAGGTGTAAAAAGAGCCCAGTTCCACCAACTGCACTGTGGAGACTGAGTTTTGGAAGAGAGGTTTCCTAAAAGGGTCTCTGACTCCCTCCACTGATGCTCTGATGAGCAGTTTAGGGCAGGAGGAATAAATCTCTTGTTAAGATCAGGTCCAGCTCCCCTTTCAGTTCCTTCAGTTTCAATATTTTATATTCAAATCAAATAGCAGTGTCTTACTTTGAAAGGGGGAATTGGATACATGGAATCAGCGCTCTAAAGCCATGTCAATGGGTGAGTTTTCTTCTCTCAGCCACACCAAACAAATGCACTTGAACACAGCTCCCTGTTTGTGAATTCCTGTCAGCCCTGGAACATGGCAAGGCATGTCTTGTCTGAGTGTCTGCCTTAGGATCTAAACTGCACTAATTGCTTTCACCTCCTCCCGAGCACAGACAGATAGAGCTCTGTGTTCACTGAAAAATGTCACTTCCAGCATGTGGCTGGCAGAATGTTTCATCAAATTTACTTTTAAAATGTATTTCTGACCAGAAACAGAACACCAAAATACTTCAAACAACTCTCCCTGCCCTCCCCGTGACTCATTCTTGCACTTAGAGATCTGAAGCTATTTTAGATAAATAGGATAAAAAGAACTACCAGATCAGGATAATTTCGCATATGGATGTTTGTACATAAGTACATTCCCAGTCTGATTATGTGATGTGAGCAGATCCATTAACTTCAAAGTGAACTGCATGTGTAACTGTATTTACAGGAATATATTATTAACTTAAAATACACACGCACTGTGGGGTGTTTTGTGTGAAAGAATTCTTTCCACTTCTCCAGTTTTTTCCTAACAATTATTAATTCTATGTGAAATGGTTAAGAGGCTTGGACAAAAATGCATTGAAGCAATCTCTTCATTGAAAGCTAAAGCATTCTTAGTGAATGCACTGCACTTTTGTCTTCGGTAATTGCAGATCACAGTCTTTAGAGAGATCTATTTCACTTGGTCAGGTAATCACAGAAAACAGACCATGTTTGCAGGTCATTGTGAGACTAATTATGAAAATACATGAACCATGATGTATTTTTTTCTTTGAATCTTTATGTAAGACCTTGCCACTGACTTTATTTGTAGAAGAAAAAAAAGCCATTAGATTATGAGATATTGCTGTTTATTACTTGTATTACAGTGGCACCAGGCTGCCTCACATTAGTTGACATTTTCATTATATAAAAAAAATTATGAACTTTACATAGATTACTGTCTGAAGTGGAAAGACAGATCAGGGGATTACTCAGAGCTCCTCATTTCCAGAGGCAAGAAAAAAATAAAAAACCTGACCAATAATGTGATCTTCTGAACTGAAGTGATATAACTAATACAGGCACAGAAAGAGTCCCCTGCCTGGTCAGAAAGACAAAGGCACCAGTTTCATATTAAGCACATATTTCTCCTTTTGGAGCAACAAACAAGGACATATTTTTAAGATTAAATATGGTTCTCTGGGGCTTTCTTAACTGGCATTGAAAATGACTTGTACATAATCACACAGGGAAGTTATGACATATAGGATATAGGATTTCTTAAATCACCGTGAAGTTTATCATCTATCTGAGATTTCCCTATCATCCATGAAAACAATTGAAAGATAACTTTTTTAGATATTAGATACTCTTGGTAATTCCTTGGTAATAACTAAGTACATAGTTACATGCAAAATGGTGTCTAATGGAATCCCTTTCATTTTGTTGTCTATCACCAGACAGAAAGTATATTTTCCAGAATACAACCATCCAAAAATATATAGCTGAGCATTTCTGAGAGTGTGCCTAGAGCTGAGAATCCTAAGCTTGGCTGGGACATGAAAGATTGTCAGCCAAGGGAGATGGCAGCAGATGAGAAGATGTGTTTGCTGTTAGTTTGATAATAAGAGGGTGAGCGCTCCAAAGATTGCTCACAATTCTCAGGTATCTTGCAATAGCTAAAAAGTCTTTTCACAGCAACACAATAACACATTTTATATAAAAGTTACAATTTTGTAACCTTTCACAATTTTACTGCCTCCATTTTATTGCACAGGACCGTGATGGGTTCCCTTTTAAATGTTGAGAGATAAGAGACTGATAAAAGACCAGAAAGTGCAAGAGGGAGTAAAAGGTAAAAGCTTTCTGCTCAGAGTTCTAAATTAATACATTATTGATGAAAACTTGAATCAGAAATGTTCAATGATTTGGTCACAACTAGCCTTTATTCCTTCCATCAATTCATATCCAGTCAATATCCTATTATATTGTTGCTTTGAAAGGATGTCCAGAGGAATAATGTGCTTGAACAATGCGTTCCAGTGAACCTATCCAATTGTAACTATGGGATTCTTTATTTTTTTTTTCCCTGGTTATCCAAAAAAATAAATAGGATCTATAAAACACACAAATGGCTCTAGTATTACTGCAACAGTTTGGGCACTAATATGTAGCTGACATTGTTGAAATCTGTACCAATCTCTATCTTAAGGCATGAAAAAGTTATTTGATCTTTTATATATATATATATTTGTAACATATATATTGTCAAGTAAATGCTTCTACTTATTGATTCCCCATGAAATAGATCTTCTAAGTACCTTAAGCCAACATTAACACTCCATGTAACTCCATTCACCGTATCATGTCAAAATTACATTGGGTGATTATAGCTCAATGTAATTAGCTGCATTATGAGAAGAGCAGAAATGCTCCGTGTAGCTGCTCCCCTCATTTTCAGTCAGCAGTGGCAGACACACATCTCCCCATGCTCAGGGTAGCAATATGGGCTGAGCTCTCTGTGCCCGTGGTGTTCCCGCTGTGGGGCTTCAAGTTGGTTTGCCCAATAAGTATAAAATAGCTGTAAAAAGACAGTATGATAATGCAATGGAGAAAAAAAAAACCAGTAAAAGAAACAAGGATTTTTCAGTTAGAAACCATTTATTAATAAAAATATATAATTAAGATAACAGAGAAACCTATGTATTATATAGGTGGTGGTTAATAGCATAACACTGTGTGTTAGATGTGTTGCTTGTCTGCTCAGTTACAAGGAAAATATATATAATCTTTGGATTCCTTAGAAATTATTTAAAGACAGCTGGACTAGAAACAAAGTACCAGGCAAAGTATTTAATTTTTTCTTTTTTTATGAGCAATTAAATAAAAAAGATACCAGTTCTGTTGATTAGCTACAAAGTTGTGCAACACCTTCTGCTAACTTGCAGCAGATTTGGCTCTACAGAGAAATGAAAGTGTTCAGTGAAACAGATTTTCCTTTTCTTTTCCCTTTTTCCAATATTCTTTCTTTTACTCTTCCTTTCTCATTTCCTTTTTTTTTCTTTTGATGTTTTTGTTTTCTTCTCTCTCTCACTTTTTTGTAGACTGAAAAGCCAGAGAAAGCTGCAAGACGATAAGGCAGCATTCCCACCCCCTTTGCTAGCTAGTCACATTCAATGCCCAAAAAAGGTGTTAATGTGATGTGGGAGGCATGAGCAAGCCAAGCAGCCCAGCTTGGGATTACTCCTTCCCTCTTCCCCTTCCTCTGTATTTCCCATCAAGGGAAGGGAAAGGAGTACCTGCCTGCCCAGGAGCGCTGCTGGGGCAGGGATGTGATGGGGAGGATGTTGCTGTGCAAGGACAGCAGTATTGATGCTGGACTGATTTTTGCCTTTTTTCTTTTATTAGTTCTCTGTATCCTTTACACATAAATTTGTAGCTCTACAGCCTATTACTGTATCACAGCGAGTCCCTGTAGTTTTCCATTCCCTTTCCCCAGGCAAAAAGACAAAACATATTCCAAGGCCCCAATCCTACCTTGGTTCTCCCTGGCTACTAAGGCTGAAAAACAGCTCTTCGAGACACATTTTTATAAACAAAGCACAGCTGATATCAAGGAGGGGCTCCAGAAAAAGGCTGAACCAGAAGGGGAAATTACGTCATCACCTGTGCTTCTAATTGGGAATTTTTGTCAAGTATGCTAATTTGCCAAACTTATAAAATATTATTCACCCTGTGGGGCATGGGCTTTTGTGGACTCTTTTTCCATATCTGACCCTTGGAGGCCTCTAATAAAAACCAGCTTTGATATTATGTCCTATATTAATATTATCTCCAAAGGGTGTTGTTTCATTTCTAGGATCCTTAAGGTATCAGTATCCACCTTGGCTTCAGCAAAGGGGAAATCCGTGCCTTCAGGACCCTTAAGCCTGATTTGCAAACGCTGGCATGGCTGCTGTGTTCCAGTGGTGATTGCCATTTAAATCACCTCTTGCCATCCTCTACATGGAGAAAAACTTTGTGCTGTGAGTGCCAAGCCCTGAAAGGCTGCCATCCTGACTGCCTTCCTCCATCCTTATGTTGTGAGGTGGGAATATGAGTGTTAACAAATACAAAACTGGATCTTCTGCATGCTCTAGCAATAAGGACGCTAGAAATTCAGTTTACAGCCTGACTTCTGTTCTCTGAGAGGTTCTAAGCTTATTACCAGTGTGGTTTTGTTGCTTGCTAGTGCTTATGAGTGTGTATGCTCAAGAACTTACATTACAGTGATATGTTAGTCTTACACCTTTAGAAAGTTCTACTGGAGAACCACTGGTGTATCAGGAAAAATTAATTATAAAAATCAGTCCTGAACAGAACTACTAAGGTCATATTAATTGACCATTTCAGCCCTCTTCAGAACTTTGTTTTGGTTCAAGGCAAGTCAATGAGAAACAGCTGATTCTTAAAAAGAGCCATGCTATCCATTGATTAATCATTATAATTTCTCCATGCATTTTCTTATAGAATTCCACTGGTAAATCTGTGTGAATCCTTTGTTTTGCTACTGTTTTTGTAATTATAGCAATTCAGATTACAACATGTTCCTTTGTCCAAAGATTAAAGCAACAGCTATGGAAAGCAAGACGAAGGAGAGGTCAAGACATTTAGTGTCACACAGTTTTTTTTACTGCAGTTGCATTGTTGTTATCAAAACTCCTAAATTGACTCATGCTTTCTCAAACAGCTCAGCTGTCTTTTATGCAATTTCATTGTTTGTTTGTTTGTAGTGGGCCATCCAAGACTTCAGACATCAGCAGGTTCACAGGGAAAAATGCTGGAATATATGTAGGGTTTTATTTGATGTTCTTCATTACTTGTTGCTCATGATTCAACTGCTGCTAGGAAAGCACATAATTTTTGATGTATCATTCTGCACATACATGAGGACAACACTGATTTTACCCATCAAAGGATTCTAAGGTAGAAATTTAGTTTTACATTCAGCCTGAAGTTTGAAAGAAATTGTTTCTTTGAATTCACATGTCCACTGCAAATTTCTTGGTACAAGTCAGAATTTTATCAGACTGCTTGCTCCATAGGCAAGAAAACAATCAGCAAACCTGAGAGCATGTTTTATAGAGTGTGCACACACACACCTCCAAATCTCCTTGCTGTCTGCAGCCCTGGCTTCTCCCCTGCGTGCGCCCAGCTGCATTCTCTGCACCACTCCCTATGGAAGAGCTTCTGACATCACACCAAACCCTGTTCTCCTGCCTCATCCTGATTTGCTTCTTCTCTGGTCCTGAGCAGGAAATCAACATTCTGTGGGCTCTGAAGAGATCACTTGGAAACCTTGATCTGGAAACCTTTTCTGGGGAGAAAAAGTTTCTGTCCCTGTCATAAAAGCTCTGCCAAGCAGAAAACACTGGGCAGAAAACACATCAGTGCATCTTACAGAACCTGTAGGACAAGCCTAAAAGCAATACTCACCATCAAAAGTTGGAAAGTGAATTTGGTGTCCAATTTCTATGGAAATTGAGACACTTTTTTTTTATTTTTCAGGATGGATTGATTTATATTTGAACTTTTCCTTTTTTAAGCGGTCATATATTTGAATTTGTTCTCAGTAATTTCTATTGAAAGCAATGCTTCTGTTGGTATCTAATGTTATTGATGATGTAAGTATTCATTGGTGTCTTGAAAGATGGTAAATTGTTACGCAGAACTAATAAGAGAAGGTCCATTATCTTTGCAGCTAATAGAGGTGAAATATATGTGCAGAGATATCCTTCAAACACATTTTGATGTTTTCATTGAAATACAACTAAAAAGTATTGCATAAAACAATATATCTCATTAAAATCTCACCATATACTTTTGATAGGAACACCTTCTCCTCCCAAATTTAGAAATTTCTGGAATAACTTGCATCTTTTTCTCTGAAAACCATTCAGAAATCCAAGGACAGATATGATGGAATTATTCTGGTTCTCATTGCAGCTGGAAAAACTCCTCTGTTTTTATTAAAAATAATCATTATTATTTCATCGTTTAATGTCAGTGGCAAAACCACAGTATTCTGTTGCCTTTCAATGTGTTTGAAAGAGTAAATGAGGTCCTTTTCCTCAGATATTTGAAAATAAATGCCCTCTGCAAATCTGGATTTCCCTAGAGATTTGAAAGTAAATGTCCTCTGGAAATCTGGCAAGATAAAAGAGCTTCAGACAATACCAAATTAAAGCCCAGCAGACACAGATTTGCTGCTGGGAAGCAAATCCTACACTTAAAAGCATTTCATTTTGCAAGGTCCAACTGAGGATCTAGCGGCATTTTCCTGTGCTCTTCAACAACTAAAAAAACAGTTCAATCCACTTGTTTCAAAACTGTTGATGAGGGCTTTCCCAAGCAGAATTCCAAGGTGGTCCAAAAACAGAACAAGGAAAGTTTCAGTGGCTTCAGGAGCCCTTACACGTTGCATCTTGACTGCAGGGACTCGTCCACCCTTGAAGAGACAAAGTTGTGCAAATGTCTCCGTAGCATAAGCATTTATTAACACAATTTCTTTTTTCTTGCATATAAACTACTTCAAAGGAAAGAGTCCAAAGGCCAACAAGCTGAAAGGAAGTGCTTCTGGTTACCTAGCGACTGGAAAAACACACTCATCTGAAACAATATGTTTGGACAGAGCTGTTCTCCTTCAGGTATTTCCAGATATAGAATCTATCAGCAGTTGAAAGGTTGTTTTAAAAGCCTAAGAATACATGGATAAAACATGTATTCTTAACTACATTTGTAGATTTTAATTAACTTAAAATTACATTTGAGGAAAAAAAAGCGTTACAATTTATTTTATGCTAAGATCCTACCATATGTTTCAGCTTTCATGATATTTACAGTGAGGAAATTCTATAGTTCTGATATTGTCAGTGCATATGGGATGTATTCTCTGCATCCACTGCGGGAGTTCCGTCTTCTTTACTACACTATGATTCCTTCACCTAAATCTCATCCAGCCTGTAGGTTCAGGTGCATGTCCCACGACCCCCACAAACACAAGCTAGCCACTGCCTCTTCACACAGCTGAACTCCTGCTGGTGTTCACGGCAGCAAAGCCAGGCTGTTCCCTCAGTCACACCCAACACACCCTGCTCCCGCAGGATGCTCTTGGCAGCACCTTCCAGGAATCTCCGCTGTGCACCGAGCACTTGTCATGCCCGCTCTGAGCAGTCTTTGGACAGCAGAGCACAAGCTGGCTGGCTCTGGGATCAGCAGAGCCCAAGCACAGGCGGAGGAAGGAGCAGCGGCTGTTTTGCAGCCATGCACAGCAGAGATGGGAAGGGTCCCCTCTCTCTGCTCTCACTTTGCTGCCTTTCTGACTGCCTCTGGGCCAGGGGCTGCCATTCCGCACTTGCGGGGACCAGAAGCGCCAGAAGCTCCCCCAGGATGCAGGCACTGCCCGACAGCGCTCCGTACACGGGCATGGTCGCGCCTGCGAGCCTCAGCCGCTCCAATGCCGCTCCATTTGCTTTTAGCCAAAGCTCACTGTTAAGCATGGATGGTCGCTGCTTCTGCCCTCCCCGTGCCCCTGTGCAGGGATGCAGCATTGCTGTGCTTTCAGGAAGCTATTCTTGAAAACTTGCAGCATTGCAAGTTCCTTGCCCTTCTCTGCTCATGCTCACCATGGAATCCCTGACAGCTGCCTCCAGAGCAGGCTCAAGTTGGCTCTTCTAAAATCCAGGCTCCTTCTCCCCTAAACCGTGCTCAGCAAGACCTTTCAAGCCCATCTCTCTTTGTGCACCTGGACCAGCAGGACAGGAACTTTTCCGGCCACATCTGCCCTTGGACCTCTCTGCCACTGCACAAAACACAGCGCGGAAGAGAACAGCGGCAGGGCCTGCATATCCCGGGGCTCATTTTGTGCCACTTCAGCTCCACAGAGACGCAAAGGGGTAAAGTGAAGAAGCCAAACTTTATGAACGGAAGGTGAAGTGAAGGGATGAGGTGTGAGGGAAACAAGGGGGATGTGCAGGGTCTGAGGGCTGCAGGGAGGGAGGGAGCTGTCAATGGGGAGCGGGATGGCACGAGGTGCTGCAGCTTCCCACAGGCTCAGCTGTGAGCAGCATCAGCTGTGCCTGGAGCTGCAGCTGGTCCCTTCTGGCCTGCAGGTGGGCTCATCCTCTGTGGTGTCTGGAGGCCTTTTAGGGATGCCGGTTCATCTCATGCAGTGCATGAGGGCTGCAGTTCTGCGACTCTTTTTTCAAAGGTGGCTTCGACAAAGAGCCTAAAGAAGGAGGGGCTGTCGTCTTTCCTCAGGGCTTGAAGGGCTGCAAGAGACAGAGGAAGAGAGCCCCGCTCAGAGCCGCTATCTGTGCGAATGCAAGGACACCTGCCTGCCCCCAGGGCCATCCTGCCCAACCCTTGCCATGGCCACGAGGGAGCAGGAGACAACGGGATCAGCCGGAAGGTGCCGGCCACGGATCCCTCACGTGTCCCTGAAACCTCTGTGTCCACTCTGCCCACGCTGCCGCCCCTGGTCTGCACGGGCAGCAGGGCCCAAGGCAGCCCCTTTATTGTTACTGTGGAATGTAATTTTGAAGCTTGAGGATCATCTTTGTACTGTGTTTTAAACATTTCTTCTTCCAAGATGATACTCTAAGAAATTCAAAATCACTTAGTCATACTATTTTTAAAAAAAAAATACTTTTTCTTTCCCCCTAGGGATATTAAACTATGAAAAATAAAAAGTTAGGATGTCATTATGAGGATAATAGCTCAAGAAAAAGAACGCAAATGATGTACATACAACTACTATTCCAGAAAGAGCCAGTGAAGTAAAAGCAGACACATCAATACCATCTTGAAAGTGGAAGCCCAAATGCTTCATCTTCATTCTCAGGCCCAGCAGCGAGCACACAGACGTGTTCAGTGCATGATTTGTTCTCTGACTCTTACCAGGAGGTCGCTGTGCTCAGAGCTGTCTGACCAAGTATCCAGCTGGGGAAGCACTTCTTGTTTTTTCCTCGCGCTCTGCTCTGAAGGCAGATTAGTGCTTCTTCTACTTTGCAGTTTTTCTAATGGAGGAGTCTTTATAGTATATGTCTGGGAAAGAAAATTTTTTAGTTATATTTTATGGTGTAAGTATACAATCTAAACCCAAACTCATGACCTGGTTGACCATCTGAGTGTCCAAGAAGACACCTGAGAGATGTGATGGAACCGTTATCTTTCAAACACGAAGCAAAGACCCAAATTGATTGGGGTGGGGTGGAAATATCCTTTTTTGGTTGCCAAACAAGGAGAACGAACAGGAAGCTGTGGCAGAAGTGAGTTCCACGGCACATCGTATCTCAAATTCTTCACTTATCAAATTCTCAGATTCTCAAATTCTTCACTTACCAAATTCTCAGATTCTCAAATTCTTCACTTATCTTCTCAAATTCTTCATGCTTATCTGCAGAAATGTGGGTTATTCCCAATGGTAGACACTACACGTGGGCTGGCTTTCAGAGAAAGACTGACAGCAAAATCAAAATTGGTTTTATTTCAAATAGTCCTTTCACCAGACTTTAAACTGCTGAGAAACTTTGCAATGATCCAGGGCACTCCTCTTTTAGAAAGATAACATCAAAGTGGCAGAGGATTCTATTGTTACAATATGACCACAAGTTGAACTCTTACATGGAAGAGTAAGTTCTGCAGGCAGGAATACTTTGATACTTTGACCATTTTTACAGCTATATAAGCTTTTTTCTCTTCCATAGAGAAAAACAGTGCCTTGACAAAGACTAAGTAAAATAATTCTAGAGACATTATTAAATTCACAGTCCCTCTGGGACAGAAATTGTTACTGATACCTGATAACTGACAAGTTTAGTAACCGAGCGAGAAAAATGACACCTATTGGGAGCCCTTCCACAAACTGCTGATATCACCATGGAATGGTATCACCCTTTAAAATTGCTGCTTATCCCAGCAAAAAAATAAATAAGCATCCACAGAGAAGTAAGAAATACAGTCTGAAAAATGCAACAAGAAAAATCCACTGTGAGGAGTTACAAACCTTTCGTGTTGGACTGCCCAAGGGGCTTTCTGCAGACACTGAAGGAGGCATTTTTTTCCTTTACCACCATGTTGACTTCCACAGGAATATAATTTGGAGACTTTTTATTTTTCACATTAATAGATTCACTGTCTAGATCTAAACGAGATTTTGGAGTCTCAGGAGCCTAAGTTTGTGTTTTCTAAAATTAAAAGAGGTGCAAGTTAAAAGCATTCCAATGTCTTTTGTTGAATGCAAATAAATGACCATGGCAATTCAATTACATTCTACACATAGAAGTATTACCAAAATCTAAAACTAATCAAAAATTAAAAGTTACCTTGTGTTTCTTTTCACTTTCAGAAATCATATTTCAAGAGTGCTCTTTTACAAGATTCTCCTAAAAAAAGCGTTATATGGTAAGAAATAAATATTTTATTTGAATTCAGTTGTTAAAAACCTTGGTGTAATCACAGTCTACAATCATACACTGTTACAAAGTTGACACAAATCTATGACCAGGTTGAGTACAACCAAAGCATTCAAAGTCATTATTTTTTCTATTCAGTTTCAATTCTTATACAACTTCTCCCCGAGCACATGCCCAGGCCACACATCTCACCCACACTGCTCAGTTAGTAAGAAACTCCACCTTTTCTTCAATTTCTGCTTTCAGTTGTTCTTTAAAGTATGAGAGTTCACTTTTCAAATATGACAGCTCATTTTCCTAAAAACAATTACATAAAGGACAGGGTTAGCTATGCACAACCTGGAAAAAAGAAAACAGTCCAGAGTGAGACAGTAATTAATAGAGGTATACATTAGAAACAAAAGATAATTCTATTTGGTTTTCAACCCTATACCTGAAGCTTTGATTTAGCTTGTTAGGAAAGACTGAAGTACCGTAACGAACAGGTCAGGAACATGTAGCAGCCTCCCTTTCCCTGCTGGACTTTCAGGCTGTGCCCCTGCACCCTATCCTTGCAGAAAATGATTTGGGTGGCAGGAGGCTTCCCAATAATTTGGCACCAAAGCAAAATCAGCCCTGCTGGGACTGGTCCTGCTGCAGGGCTGGGGCTGGCAGGGCCTTTCCCACACTGAGCAGCTGTGGCCAGCGGGGTCCCCACTGCGGCCACTGCACCTGCAGAGCCCCCGCTGTCCTTTCCACACCCTGGGAGCCCAAACACGAGCCATGTTTGCTTGTCCCTCTGGGGCAGCCTCCTCCCTGCAAAGACCTCCTGACCCTTGGCCACCACCCTGCTCTGCCCTCCTGTCACTGCTGCTCCCAGCTCTTCTGCCCTATGCATCCAAGGGATTCTTCCAGGGCAAACTGGGCAGGGGCACAAGCAGCTGAGTAACCCAACATCAGGCTGCAGCAGGGTCACCCAGCACTGGCATTTTCACCAGGAAGTGCTGACACTGCTCCATTGTGGAGAAACCCCCAAGGCCTTTCTGGGTAGTCCAGGTGCTGAGGGGGTTTGGGCAGGGTCTGTCCACTACTGCAGCCTCTGTGGGGAATAAAGGGAATGAGGCAGAGACGTGGGTGCAGTTTGAGAGCTGGCATCGTGTTGGGGTCAGGATCACAAGAAGCAGTGACTGCACTCCCATGACTGGAGTGTTGCAATGGAGGCACACAGGTTTTGAGGAAGGCCAAGCTGGGAAGACAAGGAGGGGAAGGTTCCTGTCATGTGTGAGATCAGCTGGAGCCCATGGAGCTCCCCTGGGGATGGCTGAGGAGCCACCAGAGAGCTCATGGATGAGGATTAAAGAGAGCAGAACTCCAGGTGACATCAGAGTGGGGGTCTGCTCCAGGCCTTGTGAGCAGGGAGAACAAGGGGATGAGGCCTCTACAGACAGACAGGAGCAGCTTCATGTTCACAGGGCCTGATCCTTGTGGGGAATTTCAACAGCTCCAATATCTGCTACAGGGACAACATGGCAGGATATCTCCTTGTTGCAGGACTGGGAGAGTCAGACAAGCCTGGACTGTGAAAGCCACTGAGCCCAAGAACATCCCTGTGCATGACATTTGCAATGGCACCTGTGCCATCCCCTCCCCACAGGAGCCAGCAGGAGCTGTCAGCCTGGATAAGGGAGATGTATCCAGAACTTCTGCAGCTGCCATTGCCTTAAATTCAGCCCTCCTGCCTGTTTGTACTCCATGTTTCACTTCATTAAATCAACAGTCAAAATAGGAAATTATGTTGTGTCTTGAGGTGCTTGTGCTGACTTTCACCTACTGTGGCCTGTGGGACACATGTAAAATGCTGATCAAGTGGGACAAAAATCCTTTGCTGTTCAGATTGCCTTGCACGTCCTTGTGTCCAGTTTCTCTGAAAGGTGATTGCAGGTGTTTATAGCTCCCCTTGTCCTTTCCAAGCCCTTAGCTGGGGCTTTGGATATCCCTAGTTAGTCTTACCAGAGGTGCAGATGAGGTTTTCTCAGGGGCAGGGACTGACCATCAGGGCACTGCCAAATGTCTCTGCTCAGAGCTCAGCCCTTCATTCCTCTGTTCCAAGGGAAAAGCCATTGTGTGTGAACTGGGAAGGACCAGAGCTCCCAGCTCTCAGCTGAAATGGGGAACATCATGGGAGTGGAAACAAAAACAGGAAAACGTTCTAAGTTTCATTTTCACATTCATCATCAGGATGTGCCAACTCCCTTTCCCTTCCCCAACGCAATTCTTGTAAATGCGCTCAAAGAAAGGATACTGAAAGTGTTTTTTACATCAATGGGAAAACCAGCCCTGCAAAGCCCAGCTCTACGGTACAGTCACCTTTAATTCTGGAAACCAGACACAGTTCAGACTGGAAAAGTGTTGGCTAACAAGCCCTTACACTGATGCCAGAATCACCCAGAAAATAAACTTTCTAACACGGTTTGGAGCATTAGAAAGCAGGAATTCTTTATCTGCACAGGATACACAGAGGATCTCTCTATTCACTGTGTGAGGTGGAGCATTCACAACAAAGTATTTATCGATCAAGATCAAACATATTCATTACAACGTGCTTCTTATCGAATATTAAACATCACTCTCCTAGAACTAATTTCCATGCATCCACCTCATACAGGATGTCCTTGTATGGTCCTGGAGAGTCGTGAGAGGGGTCTCTGGGTCGGTCGTATTCACTGACTGCTTTGATATTAAAGGTGACCTTGTTGAACTATTTCCTTAGGCATGCTCTGTTGCCTCTTGTTATAGAACTTGCCAAAAAAAACACTGTAGTTCCCTTTATCTAATTCTCCATTGGTTCCAGCCACGTTTATCATCCTGTGTGCATACTTAATCCTTTTACCTTTTTGCTAGTTAGTCTTAGCTCTATCCAGAACTCAGGAACTTTCTTTTCTCTATGTATTTCAACATTTGCATAACATTCTCAAATAGCCCTTTTTTTTTTACAGTGCATGCTTGTTAATTTCTTACCTTTTTTTAACGTTAAACTCTCAGATCCCACAAAACTTCTGAAAGGTTCAGTCTCACAAGCTACAACACTTGCACAAGTTCCCATTCCCACAGCAACCTTCAGAATGGAATATGGTGTAGAATATGACAGACAAAGCAAGGCAGGGGAGAGATAAAAGAGAAAAAGAGAGAAAGAGAACAAAAAACATCACCAGTCCTCAGATCCCGCGTTGGTCCTGCTGCGTGAATAATCTGGAGCTGGGATAAACAAAGGATCTGAGAGAGAGAGAAAATTAGGAAAAGCAGAGAACCAAACAGGTCTGCTTTCCTAGTGCTTAAACTGCTGCAGCCTCATGTAAAAATGCTTTCAGTACTGTTCCTTTGAGCCTCTTAAAGAAATTGAGTGGGTGGGAAAGGAAGTTGGCACATCCTGAGTCTCAGGGTGGAAAGGAAGCAGCATCAAAACATGCTGCTCCACCTCCATTTTCCTGTTGATTCTCCTCCCATGAGGTTCCCAATATCAGCTGTGAACTGGGAAAGAGGAAGGACAGGACTCTGGTCCTTCCCAGTTCACACAGAATGGCTTTTCCCTTGGAACACAAAAATGAAGGGCTGGGCTCAGATCAGACACATTTGGAAGTGCCCTGATGGTCAGTCCCTGCCCCTGAGAGAGCCTCCTCTGATCTCATAGTTGACAGAACGGCACCCAGGAGAAAACCAGCCCTGCAAAGCCCAGCTCTGTCAATAAGACAAGCCTGCACAGCCCCAGAACCTCCTCCCTGAGGACACTTTGCTGTCAGAGGGGGACACCAGAGCAGGATGGTCAGTGCTGGCATGAGCAGCCAGAGGGGTCCAGCAGCCCTCTCCACCCTTCCCCAAAGTTGTGCCCTGGTTTGACCTCATGGCTGCATGTCCCCCCAGTGGCACAGCTGGGACAGCCCAAGGCTGTCAGACACCCAAGCACTCTCTCAGTCCTTCCTGTGGGTCTCCAGTCCTCCCACTCTGCACAGCAGGGACACAAAGGCAGTTCAGAGATGTGGGACAAATAAAAATAAAATAATCTCCCAAAGAGACAGCTGCAGGGGGACTTTATTGCCAGCACTCTCACCTGTGTCTGTGCTGGGCTTGGTCAAAGTGGGATTCAACAACAATATCAGCATGTTCTGAGTTTCATTTTCACATTCATCATCAGGTTGTGCCAACTCCCTTTCCCTTCCCCAAACACAATTCTTGTAAATGCGCTCAAGAAACGATACTGAAAGTGTTTTTAACATCAATGAGAAAAACAGCCCGATAAAGCTCAACTCTGTCCTTGCCCCATGGCATGTCCCCAGGCAGGAGGGATGCTGGGGGTCAGTCTGCACTTCAGCACAGCCCGGGGCACCAGGGACACTCCTCCCAGTCCTGGCAGAACATCCTGCTTCTCTCCTGCCCCAGCATCACAGGAAGGGGACAGTGGTGGTGCTGATCTAATGCAGAGCCACAGCTGTGCAGGGCTTTCATTTATTGATCCTGGCAGACGTAGAGGGGGGATCACGGGGTGCCCACAGTTATTCAGTGTGTGCAGTACCTGGGGAGCTGCAGACTCTGTCCCTGTCCCTTTCTTCTGCCAGGCAGCAGCTCCAGCTCCCAGGCAGGGACATTCACTCATGGAGAGTGATTCCCTCCCTGCACACCAGCTCTTTTCCACTGGCTGCAGCTCTTCAGGAACTGCTCCTGCATGAGATCTCAGGTCCTGCCAGCACACCTGCCCCAGCCCAGGCTTCTCATAAAGTTACCTATTCCTTCAGGAATTGTGGAGGACCTGACAGAATCATATTTCTGTAAAACCTTCTGACTGTTGTGAGAGGAAAGTTGCGATTGGAAAGAGAAGGCCCGTGAAGGTGCAACAGTGTTTTTGAGCCAGCCTCCTTTGGTGTGCAGGATGTTCATCTCTCCTTTCCCTTGACAAACTCCCCTCACCATTTATGGAGTTAAGGTGACTGTGCCATAAAGCACAAGAGCTCCCTGACATGTGATCTGTTGTCTTTATTCAGCCTGGTGTTGTCTTGGTTTGAAAGACAGGTGTTTGCCGATGAAGGTAGGGA
>VKON01000130.1:171657-203172 GCA_009741485.1 Malurus cyaneus samueli
GTCAATAAGACAAGCCTGCACAGCCCAGAACCTCCTCCCTGAGGACACTTTGCTGTCAGAGGGGGACACCAGAGCAGGATGGTCAGTGCTGGCATGAGCAGCCAGAGGGGTCCAGCAGCCCTCTCCACCCTTCCCCAAAGTTGTGCCCTGGTTTGACCTCATGGCTGCATGTCCCCCCAGTGGCACAGCTGGGACAGCCCAAGGCTGTCAGACACCCCAAGCACTCTCTCAGTCCTTCCTGTGGGTCTCCAGTCCTCCCACTCTGCACAGCAGGGACACAAAGGCAGTTCAGAGATGTGGGACAAATAAAAATAAAAATAATCTCCCAAAGAGACAGCTGCAGGGGGACTTTATTGCCAGCACTCTCACCTGTGTCTGTGCTGGGCTTGGTCAAAGTGGGATTCAACAACAATATCAGCATGTTCTGAGTTTCATTTTCACATTCATCATCAGGTTGTGCCAACTCCCTTTCCCTTCCCCAAACACAATTCTTGTAAATGCGCTCAAGAAACGATACTGAAAGTGTTTTTAACATCAATGAGAAAAACAGCCCGATAAAGCTCAACTCTGTCCTTGCCCCATGGCATGTCCCCAGGCAGGAGGGATGCTGGGGGTCAGTCTGCACTTCAGCACAGCCCGGGGCACCAGGGACACTCCTCCCAGTCCTGGCAGAACATCCTGCTTCTCTCCTGCCCCAGCATCACAGGAAGGGGACAGTGGTTAAACCCTTAATCTGTTTAAACCTTATAGTCAAAATTCATAGGAATATTTGTTTTAAAGTTGGTTCAGAGCTGAGCTACTCCGAATATTTAGTTTTTTATTGAACTTGAATTTTTTTGCTTTTGATTTTTATTAGATTTTCTTTTTTTTGATGTTTTTAATCAGTCTTTTTCTGGGCTGGATGTCTTCAGCTCTGCCAGAGGCATCTGGGCTAGACATTTGTAGATGGCTGCTGATGTTCTGTTGATAGCTACTGATGTCTGTTTATCTTTCTGGGCAACACTTGGGCTACTCTCAGTCTGTTGAGATGTTAATTTTATTAGGCTTCACTTGGTGGAACAATGCTTTGGAAAGAAACTTCAGCGCCTTCCCCCTGGGCAAAGGCAAACAGGATTTTTTACTGAAGTTATAAAAATTTTTAAACTGGTACATTTTCTAATATCGCAGGGTCAGGGAGCTCAGCGCACGTGGGGCCAGGCCCAGAGCCCCGGGCACGGCCGAATGTCCTGCGGCCCCACCCTCCTGTTCCTCCCTCACAGCACCCATCGTGCTCCCCCTCCTCCTGTCCCAGCACTGCACCAATTCCAGCCGGGAGAGGCTTCCCAAGAGAGGGCTCCAGCTCCCTGCTCCGCTTTCACCCCCTGAGTGTCCCTGCAGAGGAGCGGGGCACCTTCATGCAGTTCCACAAGCTCAGGGTTCTCATTTCATGAGGAATCTGGGGTGCAAATGGCCTTGTTAGGAAGGACAAAAGCAAAGGAAATTGATTAGAAATGATTTTTAAAAAATTACCCTTGTTACAGACAAAGTTGACCAAGTCAATCCCTGCATTTCTCCTTTTCAGATTCTTTCAGTTGTCTACTCTGAGAGGTCCAGTTTGTTTCTTGATGTGTCTTGGTTTGAAAGACAGGTGTTTGCCGATGAAGGTAGGGACCCCCCTTGGAGTGGTGGATATGACCCCCCTTCCCTCCGAATTATTATAGCTTTGAAAATCACGGGCTTTCAGGCAAGAATATGGGTAAAAGGGAATAACAGTTTTTACTTATATGTATAACAAGGTGAAACAAGTAACAATAACGATAGCAACAACCAGCCCAGTCCCAAACGCAGTGACAGCCTTACAGAGACACACCCTCCCCTTTGGTGCAGTTACAGTCCCAGCCAGCAGGGGCGCTGTTGGCTCCCGGCCAGGCAGGGCGGGTGCAATGATTCCCCGGTGGCTGCAGGGGGCGCTGTGGCGCGGGTCCTGCCTGGCTCAGATCTCCCGCATGGCCAATGGTGGACACAAAAATGGCAGAGGTGGATGGAGAAAAGTTTCTCTGCAAAACTCACAGCGGAAACACCAATCTCAGTGCTCCTCTGGACAGCAAGAAACCCAGGACGGCAAAGAGACGAGCAAAAATCCAGCAGCTGCGAGACGGCATGGAGCAGAGCTCACCCCTGAAGCTGGAATTGCAGGGGTTCCCGACAAGGCACAGGGGAGAAAGATCACAGTGCAGCAAACAGGAACTCAATGGGCAGAGATACTGGGCTCCGCAGAAAAAGGCAGGCCAGCTCTGCCCCCGGAGCAGCCAGAGGGCAGACCTCCTTCTCTAAGTGAAGCAGCAAAGGAAGTGAAGTTACCCTTCACCACACACACTCAATACCCTCTCCTAGGGTTTTGCAAGGTCGTTTAGGTGGGGTCATAGGTATCATTGTCTTCACTAATCACCCAGTCATCAAAAGGATGACCTGGCAGTTAGTGTATCCCAGCAACAAATGAGAAAGAAAAAATTCCCAAAGCAAGGGAACAAAAGGGGAAAAATCTTAAGCCACAACAGGTGGGAATTTAAAATGAACAGGAAGAAATTCTGACACTCCAAGCACTCTCTCAGTCCTTCCTGTGGGTCTCCAGTCCTCCCACTCCGCACAGCAGGGACACAAAGGCAGTTCAGAGATGTGGGACAAATAAAAATACAAATAATCTCTCAAAGAGACAGCTGCAGGGGAACTTTATTGCCAGCACTCTCACCTGTGTCTGTGCTGGGCTTGGTCAAAGTGGGTTTGGCTCCTGGCACAGGAAGGGTATTTGCATCTGTGCTGCACAGAAATAGCAACTTGTGCTTTGTTCTACAAGTAAACAGGACCTTCAGGGGAGGAACAGACACAACGAAGGTAGCAAACAACACATTTTTGGAGTTCAGGCACTTCCAGAAAGACTGGTTCATATATCAAAAAGCCCCAGCTAAGTGCATGCAAAGGACAGGGGCGCTACCAACACCTGCAATCATCTCTCAGAGAAATTGGATACACAGGTGCTCAAGGAAATCTGAGCAGGAAATTATCTGGGTCCCCCTTGATCAGCATTTTTCATGTATCCCACAGGCCACAGTAGGTGAAAGTCAGCACAAAATCCCAAGCACCTGGGACCTCAAGACATAACATAATTTCCTATTTGACTGTTGAATTAATGAAGTGAAACATGGCGTGCAAACAGGCAGGAGGGCTGAATTTAAGGCAATGGCCGCTGCAGAAGCTCTGGATGCATCTCCTTGGTCCAGGCTAACAGCTCCTGCTGGCTCCTGTGGGGAGGGGATGGCACAGGTGCCATTGCAAATGTCATGCACAGGGATGTTCTTGGTCTTCTCCTCAGTTTTCCTCCCCCTCAGCTGCCCTCTTAAATCAGTTTAGGGGCATAAAGGAAAATTAGTGTCAAAATTGTTCTTCCTCTTTTCTTCCAAGTTGCCAGGTTTTCCAATAACACTGGAAGTTTATGTCTATCACAACATTCAGAATTTCTGCCTGTTCATTTTAAATTCTCACCAGGCTGAATAAAGACAACAGATCACATGTCAGGGAGCTCTTGTGCTTTATGGCACAGTCACCTTAACTCCATAAATGGTGAGGGGAGTTTGTCAAGGGAAAGGAGAGATGAACATCCTGCACACCAAAGGAGGCTGGCTCAAAAACACTGTTGCACCTTCACAGGGCCTTCTCTTTCCAATCGCAACTTTCCTCTCACAACAGTCAGAAGGTTTTACAGAAAATATGATTCTGTCAGGTCCTCCACAATTCCTGAAGGAATAGGTAACTTTATGAGAAGCCTGGGCTGGGGCAGGTGTGCTGGCAGGACCTGAGATCTCATGCAGGAGCAGTTCCTGAAGAGCTGCAGCCAGTGGAAAAGAGCTGGTGTGCAGGGAGGGAATCACTCTCCATGAGTGAATGTCCCTGCCTGGGAGCTGGAGCTGCTGCCTGGCAGAAGAAAGGGACAGGGACAGAGTCTGCAGCTCCCCAGGTACTGCACACACTGAATAACTGTGGGCACCCCGTGATCCCCCCTCTATCGACTGCCAGGATCAATAAATGAAAGCCCTGCACAGCTGTGGCTCTGCATTAGATCAGGCACCACCACTGTCCCCTTCCTGTGATGCTGGGGCAGGAGAGAAGCAGGATGTTCTGCCAGGACTGGGAGGAGTGTCCCTGGTGCCCCGGGCTGTGCTGAAGTGCAGACTGACCCCCAGCATCCCTCCTGCCTGGGGACATGCCATGGGGCAAGGACAGAGTTGAGCTTTATCGGGCTGTTTTTCTCATTGATGTTAAAAACACTTTCAGTATCGTTTCTTGAGCGCATTTACAAGAATTGTGTTTGGGGAAGGGAAAGGGAGTTGGCACAACCTGATGATGAATGTGAAAATGAAACTCAGAACATGCTGATATTGTTGTTGAATCCCACTTTGACCAAGCCCAGCACAGACACAGGTGAGAGTGCTGGCAATAAAGTCCCCCTGCAGCTGTCTCTTTGGGAGATTATTTTTATTTTTATTTGTCCCACATCTCTGAACTGCCTTTGTGTCCCTGCTGTGCAGAGTGGGAGGACTGGAGACCCACAGGAAGGACTGAGAGAGTGCTTGGGGTGTCTGACAGCCTTGGGCTGTCCCAGCTGTGCCACTGGGGGGACATGCAGCCATGAGGTCAAACCAGGGCACAACTTTGGGGAAGGGTGGAGAGGGCTGCTGGACCCCTCTGGCTGCTCATGCCAGCACTGACCATCCTGCTCTGGTGTCCCCCTCTGACAGCAAAGTGTCCTCAGGGAGGAGGTTCTGGGGCTGTGCAGGCTTGTCTTATTGACAGAGCTGGGCTTTGCAGGGCTGGTTTTCTCCTGGGTGCCGTTCTGTCAACTATGAGATCAGAGGAGGCTCTCTCAGGGGCAGGGACTGACCATCAGGGCACTTCCAAATGTGTCTGATCTGAGCCCAGCCCTTCATTTTTGTGTTCCAAGGGAAAAGCCATTCTGTGCGAACTGGGAGGGACCAGAGTTTGTCCTCCTTCCCACCTCACAGCTGATATTGGGAACCTCATGGGAGGAGAATCAACAGGAAAATGGAGGTGGAGCAGCATGTTTTGATGCTGCTTCCTTTCCACCCTGAGACTCAGGATGTGCCAACTTCCTTTCCCACCCCACTCAATTTCTTTAAGAGGCTCAAAGGAACAGTACTGAAAGCATTTTTACATGAGGCTGCAGCAGTTTAAGCACTAGGAAAGCAGACCTGTTTGGTTCTCTGCTTTTCCTAATTTTCTCTCTCTCTCAGATCCTTTGTTTATCCCAGCTCCAGATTATTCACGCAGCAGGACCAACGCGGGATCTGAGGACTGGTGATGTTTTTTTGTTCTCTTTCTCTCTTTTTCTCTTTTATCTCTCCCCTGCCTTGCTTTGTCTGTCATATTCTACACCATATTCCATTCTGAAGGTTGCTGTGGGAATGGGAACTTGTGCAAGTGTGTTGTAGCTTGTGAGACTGAACCTTTCAGAAGTTTGTTGTGGGATCTGAGAGTTTAACGAAGTGCACTGTAAAAAAAAAAAGGGCTTATTTTGAGAAGTGTTATGCAAAGTGTTGATAAATAACATAGAGAAAAGAAATTCTGTTCCCCTGAAGTTGCTGGATAGAGCTTAAAGACTAACTAGCAAAAAGGTAAAAGGATTTAAAGTATGCACACAGGATGATAAACGTGGCTGGAACCAATGGAGAATTAGATAAAGGGAACTACAGTGTTTTTTTGGCAAGTTCTATAACAAGAGGCAACAGAGCATGCCTAAGGAAATAGTTCAAGGCAAGGTCACCTTTAATATCAAAGCAGTCAGTGAATACGACCACCAGAGACCCCTCTCACGACTCTCCAGGACCATACAAGGACATCCTGTATGAGGTGGATGCATGGAAATTAGTTCTAGGAGAGTGATGTTTATATATTCGATAAGAAGCACGTTGTAATGAATATGTTTGATCTTGATCGATAAATACTTTGTTGTGAATGCTCACCTCACACAGTGAATAGAGAGATCCTCTGTGTATCCTGTGCAGATAAAGAATTCCTGCTTTCTAATGCTCCAAACCGTGTTAGAAAGTTTATTTTCTGGGTGATTCTGGCATCAGTGTAAGGGCTTGTTAGCCAACACTTTTCCAGTCTGAACTGTGTCTGGTTTCCAGAATTAAAGGTGACTGTACCGTAAAGCACAAAGGCTCCCTGACAGGGAAGCTTCAGCTAGAGCCTTTATCATCTACAAGGCAGGTGAGTTCATGGTACAGCAATATAAAATTATTTAGATTTTTTTTCCCTGACAACACATACTTCCTAGGGCAGTGAGAAATATTCTGGCACACTTTTTGAAGGGAGAAACTGCTTGGAAAAGTGACACCAAGATGCAAGTGCAGAAGGAGTCCAAGAGCACTTCAGTTTATAGATGTGAGCTTCTGCAAAAGTAGGATCACTCCCATTTCAAGGTGACTTCTCTCAAGTGTGATTGGATTCCCTGCCTTCATTCCCTACGTAATCTGTCAACAAAGCATCAGTCTTGGAGAAAAACAATCCATGGTCTTCAGGCAGAGCCACACCCTGAGTTAATCCTTGATCATCTTTGATCCATAGATTGAACATGTGCAGATCGTTCTTAACTGTCAGCAGGTAACATCCTGGTTTAATTTTGAAATAAGGGGCATTGAACAGGATCTCTGCTTTTCTCAAATTCTCTGTGACATCAAACCTTCATTTGCACCCAATTGCCTACAACACCAGCAGAGAGCCCTCATAGAGCAGATGAGATGTGACCTGCGGGCAGCAAAGTGACTTTTGGGCACAGAAACACCACATTTGAATTTCAGAACTGGATTCTTCTGTTCATTTTCCTTTCATTCTGCAGATGGAAGTTCCTCTGGCAAGAGAAAAAATGCCTGTCACATCTCAGTGCTCACCTTTGCTGACTAAGGGAGAAGAGCTGCTCTTTGTTATTTCTTTCTCTCCTGGACAAGTGGTGAATGTGGTGCTGTTGGGGTGGAAAGGAACCACTCTCTTCCCTTCATCCCAGCTGTGCACACAGGGCCCAGCAAGCTCTTCCCATCCCCCAGGTCTTCTCAGGTGCAGGTGGCAAGAACTGGGAGCATCAGCAGCACAGCTGTTCCCAGCAGGGCTCAGAGAGGCACTGCAAGTTATGGGGAATGGTCATTTGGGGGAAAAGCTGAGATATGGACTGGACCTCTGGTTCTGGTGTTTGTTTCCCCAAGAATGGCTCTGCTGCTGCCTTTGGTGTCCAGAGCTGGCTGTGCTGTCCCAGCACAACTTGGAAGGGGAGGGTGTAGAGCGGGAGAGAAGGGCAGAATTCCTACTCTGGAAAGGGCTGTTGGGCCCACTGATCCACTTGGGAAGGGCCTTGAAGCAAAGCAGTGCTGATGATAACGCTGAAAGTACCTTCTCAGTAAGCAAGGCTGGTTCCAAGTCTGGCCACTTGGAACTCCTTCCTGTTGGAAGCAGAAACAGAGTGAAGCTGCCTTGTTTTTATGGTATTTCAGGATGATGATAACTCTCAGAGCACCCAGGGGTCAGTTGCACCTGCAGAAATTAGAATAGGCTTAAAATTTCTCAGTTAGTACCTTGAGTGATTGAGGTTGTCAATTCACGAGTAGCAAAGATCAGGTCATCATGACATCATCTTTATCCATTAAATCATTCATCAATCATGCCTCAATTCCAGAGCATTTACTGATTTTTGCAGATCTCACAGGTGTTGCAGAGTCAATGTCACCCCAACTCCATTTTTATCCCTTCTGCTGTAACACCGATTCTTGCCCTCAGCTAATCTGTGTCCTCTTGTGTCTGTTTAGCAGAGCTGGACATGAAGCCTTGGGGATGGAGGGACTCTGCCTTTGTTCATTTGTTGAATTGTTTAGGCCTATTTTCACGTCTTCTTTTGGAAAACATTCGGCATAATTGGGAATGTAGTTTTGTCTCCGAAGAGAATCTGATGACTTGCTTGACAGGGAGGTTTCATTGGGGCCCTCTTTGGATGACAGGAACATTTTGTAAAACCTGGATGTAAAAAGACTGGGACATTTATCACAAGCAGTATCAGTGTTGCTAAACAAAGTGTGTGATGGCTCAGCATGTTCTCACTGGAATTCCTGGGTCAGATTTTCCTCTCTTGTTACATTTTCTCTTTCTAAGTCTCCAGCAGCTGGGCCAGAGAGGAACAGGTTTCTACAAGTCCTGTGTCCTATCTGCCCCTCCCCAAGTGCCTGGTTTAGTATCCCAACCCTAATAATATCAGGAACAACCCCTGTTTTTAATTGACTACGAATCAGCCCTGTCATGTCTAATCAGGATTACTTACCATGCTTCCCATATTAGCTCTCCAAATCAATGCCTCCAACAAAATTTCACATGGATGTATGTGATCATTACCAGCAAAGCATGAATTTAGTGCTGATCCAAGCCCATGAAAACCCCTGGACAGCAGAAAGCAGCAGAATGTAACACAACAGTTCTCCAAGTTCAGTGCCAGTTGCAGTTTGACATTCAGTGCCCTGAGGTGCCTGTGTCGTTTATGGACATGTGGGCAATGTGGTTGGTGGAACTGAGGCTGTGGCCATGTCACCACAAGAGCTTTGGTTTCCTGAATGATGTGAGACTGTTGTGGTTTAACCTCAGATGGCCACCAAGTACCACACAGCAGCTCACTCACTCCCTGGCCCCTGTGTCTCCTTGGGTGAGGAGGAAAACTGGAAAGAAAATTTTTGATTGAGACAAGAACAGCTTAAGAATTGGAAGAAAGTAAAAAAAAAAAAAAAAAAAAAATTAAAATAATAAGAATTGCAATGAACTGGGGAAAGGGAGAGAGGGGAAAAGAGAGAGAGGAATAAAACCCAAGCAATGCCCAATACAATTGCTCACCACCCACTGACTGATGCCCAGGCTCTCCCTGAGCAGTGATCAGACCCCTTCCTGCCAGTTCACCACCATTTCTATACTGGCCATGATTTTCTGTGATCTGGCATATCCCTCTAGCCAGTCCAGGTCACGTGTCCTGGCTCTGCTCCCTCCCAGATTCTTGTGAGGCTCCAGGCTGGCAGAGGAAGAGGAGCTGCAAAGACCTTGACTTGGGGTGAGCAACAACAGAAGCATCAATGTGTTATCGAAATTGTTCTCATCCTGAATTTAAAAATTTCCTGGATCAGCTACAAGGAAAAAAAACTCTCTCCCAGCCAAAACCAGGCCAGAGACATCACAGTGCATGTGCCATAAACAGAGCTCAGAGCAACCAGCTCTGAGGAGAAAGCCTGCACTGTGGAGATCAGAGTGAAGATGAATCCCCATCCTGGTGATCTGTGGGGAATTGGATGAAATCCCTCCAGGAGACCCTGTGCCTCCTTAGAAAGGAAAGAGGGAGATCTTGTGATTGAAACCCAGTAAATGGAACACTTCCCCTGTCACTCCACTTGTGCTTCCCCAGCTGGCCAAACACGGCAGAGGTCTTCCCAGGACAAGGATTGATCCAGAATAAGGAATACGGATGTCTGCCTTGATCCACCACCGTGACATTCCAGCATCATCTGATTTAGTAACACCGGGCGTAGCTGTGAGGCCTGTAGGCAGCCTTGTCTAGAAGCAGGAATGTATCCAGACCCTGCAGTGCAGGGTGATCGACTCCTGCTTGGAAATCATCAGGATGCCCCACCTTCCCTGCTCCTCAAAAATCATGGAATATTTAACACTAATGCACTGATCCAGTGTTAAAGATATCACACCAGAAGTGTTGCTCTGGGGACTGAGATAAGGGCAGTCAGGCACATGCTGGAAATGTCAAAGTGCACAGAGCGAGCCAGAGCCAGAGCAGGGCAGGGTCTTTAGTGCAGTGCAGCAAAGCTGACCCTGGTGCAGCTCCCTAAAGGATTTCAGCTTTGTGCTGAGCTGATGCACTGTCACTCTGCAGGCTGATGGTTCCCAGGGAGCTTCAGGACAGCAAGTGCCATGGATTGCCCTTCCTCCAAACCTAGGCATGGGAGGGGGAAACTGTTCCTTCTTCCTTTTCCCCCTTCTCAGAGCGTGGACAGAAAGACGGATGCAACTCAGGCCAGAGATTTAAGCTGCTGTGTTAATTAAGGTGTCCATCAAATTCCACAGCAGGCACTGGGGGCTGGTTGAGTTTTCCTCTCTTGCATCCCCTGTCACACCTTCCTGGGAGCACACTGGACTGAGGGAAGTTCCCAGTATCTGCAGGGGTAATTGAGATCTCTGGAAAGGCTCAAGTTTTCTTGATGTCTGAAGTCAGCTGTTTGAGCACTTGGCACCTGCAGAAGTCACAGCAGGTGCAAAGTGCCAGGCAAGAGAGATGAGAGGGGTTTGGGCCAGGATTTCCCTTCTTTGCTCACTTCCCTTCTGTGCCTGTTCCAGGTCAGCTGTGGAATTGTCCCACTCTGGGAGTGCAGCGATGGAGCAGAGGAGATGGCTCGTGTTGGCTCTGGCACTGCTTCTGGCCTTCCCTCCCTCAGGTAACGCTTCCATGAGCTGCTCTGCTCCGTTCTGGGGCATTCCAGTTTGCAGATGATCACAAGTGCTGCAGCTGAGGGTCATGGTCTCCTGAGCAGCCCCGATGTGAACTCCACAGGAGCCAGAGCTGCCCTGTCCCTCTGCTCTTGGGGAATCCAGCCCATTGCAGCCTCAGTTTCTCTGGCTTGGTGGAGCCATGGCAGCCCAAAGCCAAGACAGCTCTGCCCTGTCCAGCCCTGCCCCAGTGCCAGGAGCATTTCCCTGCCTGCACGGGCACTTGGCACGGGCACAGCTGCCCCACTGCTGGTGGCACAGGGCTGCAAAGGAGCAAGGACGGCTGGGAAGCTGCATGGAATGGCTCTGCACATGCTTTTATGCTTTTTATTTTTCATTTTTAGTTTAAATAAATCCATCCTGTACAACTTGTAGCATCCTGCCTTCTCCCTCTCCTTTGAATTTTTACGGTTTCATATTTCCCTATTTACCATTTTGCCACAGAGAAAAGAAAAGGAGAAAGTGAAAGAGTGAAAGCCTCAAAGTAAAATCAATTTCTATTTAAAAAAAAATGAGGAAGAGGTGTTACTGTTTTCATCAAAACTTCAATTAGACATTCTATGATTTTTCTACAAAACTGACAAATCCCCCTGTAAATCACTTTGGCTTTTATCTGTTCTCATTGTTTGGCTTTTTTCTCTGAAGTTCTAATGTCTCATGGCCTTAAGGTGTATGAACAGAATGGTCAAATGACATTAGTGAATATTTGCAACTTGCAATTTTCCCCCATTATTTGTCCCAGTCCTCTCTGTCCTTCACACCAGTACATTTCTTGATTGATTTCAACCAGATTCTCACTCACTTTGGTTTCCACAGAAAATTTGAAGCCCACCTCTCTCCAGAATGTACTTGGAATTGTCGGCCAGGATACAATCCTCCCTTGCACCATCTCTTCTACAGAGTCACTGGAAAATCCTCAAGTGCAGTGGGGGAAAATCACAGATGGGCACACAGAGAATATCTACACATATATGGGGCAGTCTGGGGGAGAATCAGTGCAGAAATATCGTGGGAGAACATCAGTGCCAGGAGATGGATTTGCCACTGGGAACGTGTCCTTGACACTGAAGAATGTCCTGCCAGCAGATGAAGGAATTTACAGTTGCACTGTGATATCCAGGGAGTGGAGCGCTGATACAGCTACCAAGCTCAGCATTGCAGGTAGGAGACTCCCTGGGCTGGGTGGGGAAGGGGGAAAGCTCCTAGAGAGGGAAAGGAGCTCTCCCAAAGGTCACTGTTCCCCAGTTGATGCCCCCTCATAGGACCCAAAGCGTCACCTCCCCACTCCCAGCAGCCCATGGGACACATGGCACCTGCCTTTTGATCCATGTCACACTTCATTTCTAAATCACTGAGAGATCTGTAAAGAGCCAAGGAAATCCAACACATATGCCACCATGCCAGGAGGGAACCCAGGAACTGTGCTCTCAGCAGCCCCAGGAGGGCCATGGCAGCCCTTTTAGTTTTAAGCCAGGAAGAAGCTCTAAACTGGAATGTTCGAGGAGACCCAGAGCCTGGACTGCACATTCAAAGGCAGTTGCATTGTGTGGTGAAATGCAGCAGGCAGGAAAAGCTTGGAAAAGCTTCAAAGAGCCTGGGGGTGGTTCCTGTGCCAAGAGCTGCTCTGCAAGCTCCATGCCCAGCCTGAGCCCTGTTCTGACCCACATGGGGCTGGTGAGCTGCAGTAATCCCTGCTGGAGAGCTGTAAGCCCAGCTGAGAGACATCCAAGTGCTCAGCATCCCTGGCTGTGGGACTGACGGGAATGGGGGCCCTCCCTCTTGTGACTTCTCAGCTGGGCTAAGGAGATGTCCTGGGCTGCCAGTTCCCCCCAGCTGGACAGTCAGCACCATTTGTGTGTGGGTATTGATGATGTCAGGAGGAGCTGGTCAGCCTGGATTCACTGATCAAAAACAGCAGAAAATGACAGAATGATGGAATCATAGAATGGTTTGGGCTGGAACAGACTTTAAAGATCATCTGGTTCCAGCCCTCCCTGCATGGACAGGGATCCATCCACTGGACCAGGTTGCTCAAAGCCCTGTCCAAGCTGTCCTTGAACACCTCCAGTCTCCTAAAGACTCTTACTGAAACAGGGATATAAACCACACACCATGTCCCTGCCTGCTCCATGAAATAGTGGGGAGCAGAGAGGCAAACCCATCCCACACTGAAACTCTTTCTCAGCCAAAGGAGATTTGGAATTTATGGCAGATGGAGCGTGGGATGATAGAAAGACCATTGGAAAGGTTTTGTGAAGGACGGGCAGAAACTGGCAGGAAACTCAGGGTTAAGCAAGAGTTGTGAATCCAAGGAAGAGCTGCTTTCATGGAAACTTCTCCCACTAACAAACTCTCTTGCCTTTAAGGTACTGGTGAAATGTTCATTGAAATTCTGGGCCCCCAAGGGCAAGGATTCGAGCTTAGCTGCAGATCACATGGATGGTTCCCTGAACCTACTGTCCAGTGGGTTACTGAGTATGGCCAGGGGCTCTTTGCAGACACTGAAATACACCAGGACAGCAGGAAACTCTTCAGTGTGTGGAGTCGAGTCACAGTTACAGGAGAGCAAGGGGGAAAAGTCACCTGTGAAATCCTGAACCCCCTGGTGCAGGTGGAGAAGAAAACCACTGTGCTCCTCTCAGGTGAGTGCCATCATCTGAGCAGTCTTTGCTGGAGGCTCATTGTCTCAGGAGCCCTGTGAGGCCTGTTCCAGTGCCGGGGAGGGTGACAGCTCTCCAGTCCAGCCAGACCCATCCCAGAGCACCACAGGGCACAGCGGGCAGGACAGGATGCAGTGAGAAATGAGCAGGGTCCCTCTTGCCCCTCATGTTGTGCACATGGCCAGGGAAGACAGGCCCTGTTCACCCATCTGGGACTGGGACTATTTCTCCAATTATATCTGCAGGAAGTCTTTAGGTGGGTACTAAAATTTGGGGGAAATGTTAAATATTGCCACATGACATTCAAAAATATCTATTTTCTTTTCAAAGATGCTGTGTGTCCACATATGTTTCCATTTGTCCATGCCTTCTGGACACTACTCGCTTTATTCCTTACCACATTGGCTGCTGGTGCTTTTTGGGCATTCAAAGGTAAGGGTTCTTGGTTATCATGATCTCATGTTTTCAGATGTGAGGCCATGGGAGGTCAATCCCTGTGASAAAGTTCTCTGCAGAACCTGCTCTGGCAGAGGGTGTTCCTGCTGCCTGGTAGAGGAAGGCTGTGAACAAATGGCTCAGGTGAAGTTGCTGAGGGTTTTACATGTCACTTCATGTGTTTGGTTTCACTGTTTTACTGTAAGGGATAATTTCTGAGCCCCTTGTGAGACTGGTCTGACAAGTGTGATGAAATTCCCAGTGACGTCTTGCCCTGGCGCACAGAAGCAGCAGAGCTTCCTCACCCTGAGCTCTCCTGCAGGTAGAAGTTTCCCATGTCTCATCTGTCACCCAGAGGCAGAACTGGGATGCCTCTGCATGCAGCTGAGAGCTGGGGTGGATCATGGCACCCGGAGGAAGGAGCAGGAAGGAGGATGGGATTGGGGGATGTTTCCTGGGGTGAATTAGAAGGGTCCCTTCCTCTGCCTCCATTGGTCTCATCCTCGCCCAGCTTGCAGTGGAGCTCATCCATCAGAGCTGGACCTTTTTTCCCAGAAGTGTCGATGGAGCCTCCCACCCTGGCAAGGGCCTCTGCAGAGATCTCTGCCTCTGCAGCCATGGCTGGGGACAGGCCCTGTTTCCCTGGTCCAGTGTCAGGGGTTCCAGCTCTGTGGTGTCAGAGGGCACAGCCCTGCTCAGCCCTTTCTAGGATGCCTTTGTGGGTTTATTTTCCTCCTGGGTGCGAGCTGGAGCAGGACCCTGCTGAGCCTGGGGAAGCTGTGGCAGATGGTCATGGCCAAGGGCCCAAACCAGCCCCAGGAAACACTTGCTCATGGCAAGACAGGACTGAGCCTTCCCTAAGAGCTCTCCTGAGCTCACAGCACTCACATCTTCTGACACCTGTGCATGGGGCTTCATCTGGACCAGGACAGGTCCCCCAAGGGCAGACAAATGCCCAGGGAAGCACCACCATGATCACACAAGGGAAGGAAGAGCTGCAGCTGATGAAGCCATGGCAGATGGGGCTGTGGGAGACACCTCTGGGCACTGACAGAGCCCACCTGACCAGGCCTTTTTGGTGACATTGGCAGAGGCTCCTGGTGGCATTTGGACTGTTCCCATTCCTGGATTTCTCAGCACCCCACGGGTTGCCCTGGCAAAGGCCTCCAGCGAGTGTTTTGTCCCAGGCAGTGTCCCCATGCAGATGGCCCCATGCACAGGGGACTGGACAGAGAGTGCCCAGAGGAACGGAGTGCCAGGCCAGGGCTGTGCAGGGGACACAGGGACAGGCTGGACTGTGTCCAGTGCTCCATCCCACCCTCCCTGACATGTCAGGCAAGCTCTTTCCCTGCAGCTGTGCTTTGGGGTGTCCTGCTTGCAGGGACATGGCTTTCCCTGGGGGAAGGCTGGTGATGGCCGTGCCCAAAGCCCCGTGGTGCAGCCATGCCTTTTCCCAGAAAACACCCAGGGAATTTAATATCAGAAGCAGGAGAGCTGCCCATCCCATTCTGCACATCCTGTTTGCCATAAGGGTTCAAGCCTTGGGCAAGCCCTGCTCCCCTTCCCATGGCTCAGGAGTGCCCGATCAGCCTGACAAGTGTCTCCAGGGGAAACTGGTGCAGCAAAGTCCCCTTGGATTCCCAGGAAGCCTTCTCTGTGAAAGCCCATCTCCTTTTCAGTCCCTGGGCTGGCCATTCCTCTGGCATCTCTTTGCCATCTGGAAAGAAAGGAGAGGCCGAGCTCATCTCACAGCAGCTTTTAGATCCCTTTAGACCTCAGAGCAAGGTGGATCCATGTGCCCCACATCTGGGAAAAAACATGTCACATGTTGTGCATTATATTTTGTTTCTCTGTTAGACTCTGATGAAGACAATGTAAGGTAAGATGAGATGATGAGATGAGATGAGAGAGGAGAGGAGAGAAGAGAGGAAGAGAGAGAGGAGAGAGAAAGAGAGAGAGAGAGAGAGAGAGAGAGAGAGAGAGAGAGAGAGAGAGAGAGAGAGAGAGAGAAGAGAGAGAGAGAGAGAGAGAGAGAGAGAGAGAGAGAGAGAGAGAGAGAGAGAGAGAGAGAGAGAGAGAGAGAAGAGGAGAGAGAGAGAGAAGAGAGAAGAGAAGAGAGAGAGAGAGAGAGAGAGAGAGAGAGAGAGAGAGAGAGAAGAGGAGAGAGAGAGAGAACTGGTTAAGGAACAGTGTGTGTGTGTGTGTGTGTGTGTGGGGGGGCAATGGGGGAGCACAGTGGAGGCACCAGTGTCACCGAGGGCACAGAGCTGGGTGTCACATGTAAAGGGAGATTTTTCCCAATCCTTTTGGGATTCCTTGGTCTGTCACTGCCCCAATGCCAGACCCGTGTGTCCTGACCTTTCATGTGGAGTCAATTGAACCATCCCTGGACTGGAGGGCGGTTGACTGAGTTTTTCATGCCCACACATCCCAAGAATATGAAAGACTCCTCCTGGGTCTCTACAATTTATTCCCATATGATCCCCACTGCCAGCGACTGCCAGTGCTTGTGTAGGACTGACACTGACAATTCTTAGAGTAACATAATTTATTAATGTCTATATACCCAGATAATTTACAGTTGTGACAGGTTAAGGTTTGAGGACTATCAGTGACAGTGACTGACTGCAAAAACATATTCATAGCAATACCCAGAGAAGGTCAAGAGAAATCATTCAATGCACACAGAGTAAGGTTCTTACACAATCAATGTCCCTATAGGGGAGAGAGGCTCAGCCTATGAACTGGTCCCAGAAGTTACTCTGAAGTCTTCCATGACTTTTCCCAATCTTAACTTATTTTTATACTCTTTCTATACTTTTAGGTGGAGCTAGCGTGACTCCAGTCATATATCCATTTGTTATTGTTTGGTGTACAATCCTCTCACTTTTCTTTGAGAGACATAGTCAAAAAACACAGAGCACATGTTCAGCGAGTGTGGTCGTACATTGTAGGTGGGTAAGTTGGTGATGGAGGGGTGTGTTAGTATTACAGTGAGGTGATAATGAACCCAGTTCATCTGAGAAAAGCAATTTCACCTCAGTTGCTGGTTAAGCACAAGACTTCTCCTCTCCCCTTGTCTGGGAGCTGCTCTGAGCTTTATCAGCTACAAGGCACCATCGAGTTCCCCTCCCTGCAGGGATCACAGCAGAGCCTGCCCATGGTGTCTCCACTCAGCTCCACCTCTGTTTCATCCCCTCAGCCTGTGCCTAAGGTTACAGACTGGTGTGTGTGTGTGTGTGTGTGTGTGTGTGTGTGTGTGTGGAGTCACTGGGGAATAGGTTTGGGGCAAGCTGGGCACAGTTAATCCCGGGAGTAGCAGCTGCATCTCACCTTATAATTTCTGTGCTGTAATAACTTCTCTTGGACTGTGATTTTCTCAGTTTTATCTGATTTTCCCTTAGACAGCAGGTTCTCTTTTGATTCCCCCAGAAAGTCTTGACATATCCACTCATTGCCTGCTTTTTTCTTTTCCAACAGAGCGCAAAACCCTACGCATGTATAAAGGTAAGCACAGGGGAGATGAGGACATGAGTACTCAGAACGTGAGTGCAGCTCTGGAAAACACACCCAAACCCCTCAGAGACATTTTTGGGAAGGAAAACACTCAGGGAAGGGGTGGTTTATTACTTTTTTCACTGTCATGACCTGCCCAAGGCTCTGCCTGTGCTTGGCAGGAGCCCTCTCAGCTGTGGGCAGCAGGCACAGCCACCTTGCAGTGGCCACTGCAGCCCCAGCTGCCACTCCTGATTTGGTCTCTTGGGCCTCTCAGGAAAAGTGTCTGGAGCTCATCTTGCTCCATGGCAGCAGCAGCTCCTTCTCCTTTCAATGTGAGCTGAGCCAGAGGCCCTCAGTTCATGACATTGCACCTTGCTCGAGTCCTGCCAGGGCTTCATCCCGTCCCCTGATGGATGTGGAAAGCTGAGACAAGAAACATTCCCTTATCCTTGTGGCAGTGCAGATCACTCACATATGCATCCTTCCAATCCCAATGGAATAATCAAAACTTTCTTTCTATTTTCTTGGGCTTGTTTCAGAAAACACCTCAGGTCTTTGTGGTGTAAATTGTTTTTTACCCTGTGAGGCTCCTGTAAATAGAAGGAGGCCATGAGTCTTGAATCACAGTACAATTAGATTGTAGCAACTGATAAGATAGAAGGGGAGCTGAATAATTGAAATCACATCCCATAATGTCAACAAAGTACAAAACACAACAATTAGAGTGATTCCTTGTATTTACAGTCACACTGTCTACGTGTATGGAGACATAAGGATTTCTCATACTACTCTCTACCAATATATATACATAATAATCATTAAACAAGGGGTGTTTCCAGGTTTTGATTAGGATGGATCTCAAAATGACCAACACTTTGCTCCGTGTCAAAACAAATCTCTTGAGCTTTGATGGTGTTACTTTAACCAATGAACCCTTGATGTTCTTGCACAATTCACACAGCAATATCAATAATTTGCCACTGTTTCCAATTCAATCAGACCCTCCCTCTGTGCTCCAGAGCATGGAGGAGAGTTCTTTTGTGGTTTAACCCTGAAGCAGTGGCTGGGTGTATGTCATGTACCAAAGCACTGGGTATGATTAACACAAAAGCTGTGGCTGGGCTGCTGATGTGATCATAGCAAAAAAGGACCAAGTGTCACTAGGACTGGTGACATCACTTGGATCCAATATCTTTGATTTCAGTGGCTAAGGTACCTTCTCCACCTTCCCTTAGGATTGCAGCTGTCACTGAGTCAGCCACAGTTGCTTGGTACAGCCAAGAGCTAAAAAGCATTGGTTTGGACTTCACAGGGTATATCTGTGATTAATGGTCATTTTCATTAATTCCCTCCCACTGAGGTAATAGATCCATGGGAAGTCATTGATTAGTTCCCAGAGCCAAAAGTGGAGATCACTGAGGGCATTCATTTTTTCACACCACAAGTTGTTTGAGGTGTCATCTCATTGAGATGATGTCTCCTTTAACTCTCTTTAGAGATGGAATGTGTTGATTTTCACTCTCATCTGTGATGATCCACCTTGTTTTATAGGATGATGTTGAGTAGTGCTACTGCTAATTAGCTCAGGTCAGGATAGTTATGTCAACAGGATGGCCCCTCTCTCCACGGCCACCTCTGCACACAATTTCCACAATCTGGGTTTGAAATCAGGAAATCCAAGGATAGTTCCAACCTGTTCTCCCCATGAGCACTATGTAAGCAAGGTTGTGTAAAAGGAAAATTTTACCAACAATCTGGTTCTGATATCTGGTACCAGCATTTCTCGTTGTTCCTTGCTTTAGTAAAGTCAGTAATGTTTGATTTTCAGTGAGGTTTCTGTGGGTTGATTAATTTGTTTCACAGCAGCACCCCATTTTGATTTCTTCCCCAGCATTTCTTAGAGTGTCAATAGTTCAGAACCATCATGGTTGTCAAAGTTATTCCAATTCCTTGTCTATCATTTCCACCCATTCCCACCCATTCTTTAGATAAAATTCATCTTGATGTACAACCACACTAGCAAGGTTAAGTTCTTTTTATTTGAGGTGGAACCCCACAGTTCTCATATATTTAACATAACTTGGATCATGTCTCCTGGGCTTGATTATAATGAAGGGAACTGTGTTGTCAGTGAATAGAGAATATTTAAATCCAACCTGTTTTTTTGTTATCCTCAAATTTAGATTTCCAGATAATCATGCCAGCAGAAATAGTGTTGCAGCCAAGACTAAGGACAGGAGTCTTGTACATATTCATTCCCAAGTTTTGTGTGGAGCAATTGTGTGAGCAGGTGTACAAAGGCTTTCTTTCCAGCAGCCATCTCTGCTCCATGTGCTCTTCTGTTGGCACCGGTGTTGCAATCCCAGATCCACCCAGGTTCATGGGGTTTTAACAGGCTTACCAACCATTGGTACTTCAACAATACCATTGGCTTGGGGTAGTTTGGAGTAGGAAACACTCATCAGATTCCTCTTCCTAGGTCCTGTGTTCCTTGTTCTAGTCCAGGCTGTTTCCAACTATCACTTTTCCACACTGGGACTCTGTTTACCTGCCAGTCATTGGCTGCCCAGTGGCCGATCCATCTGTCTCCTTTGAATAGGCACAGGAGTCAGGTCAACATGGCCAGTGCTGTGTTGTGCGGTGGTGGAGCTGTCTCCGATCTCTGACCTGTTGCACTTCCTTTCCCTGTTTCATTTAATCTCCTCCTGTGGCCTCTTTTGTGCCATGGCCTTACAGTTCCATTGTGTGCCCTGTCTGTAAGATGGTGCATCAGGAAACCACAGCCCTGTGAGATTCCTTGTCCTCATTCAGTGGATGTACCTCCTGAACTGGGGATATCCTGGCAGTGTCAGCTGAAATACCAATGGACAATCTGTGTCCTTTTGCAGTTTGGATACTTTCAGCATGACTTTCAGTGTCTGCCATAATTGCATTAATACTTCCAGAGAAGCAATGCCATTTATGGACTGTAGATTGCTGAGACTCCCTGCAGGCACCATTGGCTTTTATGAACCATACCCAGGACACAGAAAGATTCCTGAACAACCACCCTATGTGTTCTCCTTATGTGTTCTGTTTGTTTCACTGTTCACACCAGGGAGACCAAGCCTTTCTCAAGGTTGAAACTCTCATTTTGGTATCACAGGATTGTTAGTTCCAGTCCCGTGCTCTTTGTGGCCATTCTGCTCCCTTCTGCCACAGGTTGCAATCAGACTGCTGTTCATGGCCATGTTCCTGGAATCCCCGTTCCACATGGACAGGGTGAATCTGCTGGAATAGTCTCAGTTCTTTTATTGATAACTCCAGTGCATTTGTATGCTGTCCATTCCCAGGGTTTTTCCTTTCTGTACACATTGCATCAGGGACAGGCAATGACAGAAGTGCCAGCAAGATGTTTACACCAATGTCCTAAAGTTTCCAAAACTTCCTGCAGTTTATTTGAATTAGATGGCTTCGGCCCAGGCTGTTTTTTCTAAAGGTTCTGAAGGAACAGCAGCAACTCCTTTAATCTGAAAATTCCTAAAAATTTCGCCTCTTACAATTGCTCTTGAGATCTTGCCTATGCAAGTGCCAATCCCAGTTCAATTACTGTTTCACACTTGATTTTCATTGTGTGTGTTGCATTTTTTTTTATCATCCCCTTCTCTTAGGATATCAGCAATGTATTGATACACTGGAAAATTGGGTGGAATGGGAATTTCCGCTAAGACTTTACAAAAGCATTGTGAGGAGTAGTTGATAAATGTTTGTATCTTGTGGGAGCTGTTGAAAATTATGGAGTCCCTCTCAGGTAAAAGCAAACTGCGCTTTATCCTGTTCACAGAGGGGAGTCATGGCAAACATGTCCTGGATATCCAGGGCAGCCATGCCAGTAGGAGCAGCCCCTGTGTCAGTGTCACTGCCTGGAAGGCTGGAACGTGGCAGTTCAGGGTGCACTGTTGGCATTTCACTGTCAGGAATCACCTGTACAATGCCACTGCCCTGGCGGTTTCACCTCCTCGGTAATCTCAAAGGCAAAAGGGTCCTTTTAGTGATGCCTCGTTTCCAAATTCCTTAGCACCCTCTCAGTGCCTCCAAGTGTCACTGTTGGCAGTGGGAATCGCTTTCCATCAGTAACTTTGGAAGGAGGCAATGGTATTGATATCCATAACAGATGGAAACATCTTTTAGACTCTGATTTGTTCCCCATTCTTTCAGATTCTCTTTGCATCTCTGGCAACCCAGTGCTTTTCACTGCAGAAGTCTACAGATTTCCATTTGGGAGTTTCCAGCTTCTCCCAGACAATAATCAAAGCCTAGAAGGTTTCATTGGGCAGCCTACACAAGCTCTTCAGCTCTAGGTCACTGTTTTTCTCCTGGAAGCCAGGCAGACATTTCTGCCATGAGAAGTTCTCTTATATATCATCAATTCCAATACATTGAAATTTACAGTGCTGGGTTTCATTCCCAAAATTCTCCTGTTTCCTTCATAATCACTGACATTTGAGCTTTTTATCATTAGAATCTCACCATAATTTGTTGAGGAACAATTGGAATATGAGCTTTTTCCAGGGATTCTGCCAAATCAGTTAAGTCCTGTCTCAGTGCTCAACTCAAGAATTTTTCCTGAGGTTGTTTTCTCTCCAACCCACTGATTTTTTACTGCAATCAAAGACTAAACTCACTTACAGAGGCATCCTTGGAAGCACCATGTAACCAAAACTGAGGGGCTCCCGCTCCTGACCTGCATCACAGGTAACTCTGCTTTTTATCCATTTTGATTTTTCCTTAGTCCTTGACTAAATTTGGACTGGGAATGTTAAGTGGTGCAGACTTGCCCGACAGTCTGGAGTCTTTTAGGCGGGTGACTAGTGGTTCAGCCATCATGCACCTGTAACCAACAGTTTCTCATCCAACCTCTCCCAAGTGGGAATGGGGTCTCGCTGGCTCTGTCTGTAACTGTGACTGGTATTCCTGTTCCTTTGCAAGTGCTCTTATATTTGTCCCCAACGTTATTAAGCCTTCAGCGAGAGCAGACTGAGAGGGGTTAATGTGCTGGTCAGTGGGAGCTTGCCTGGGAGATCTGGGTGTAGGATCTGTTCACCCATGCCTGTGTGCCTGCTGCCTTCTGCCCTGACACAGCCAACTCTGAGAGTCTGTGTCAGTGACGGCAGGTCTCCTCTCTCCTGAGGACCTGCACCCCTGCCCAGTCCACAGCCCCTGCACTTAAGGCATAGTGTGCCTCCCAGGTGGTCATCAGCAGCGCTCCAGGCCCCAAAAGCCTCTTGCTTCCTCTTCATTCAACAAAACTCGATCTCCCCTCATGAGGGAACCTTGACACATATAGGCAATTTCAGATCTTCTGATCACCTTGAATATTTTTCCTGAATTTTAATATTCATTTCACAGGGGGTTGTACACCATGGTATGAATTTCATCTGCACTTTCAACAGTGGGCTGAGTCTTAAATAATGGTCAAAAGGAAACCTGCAGAGTATTGCAACTGGGGCTCCCCACAATTTCACTGTCATCACTGTCACTCCAAATATCCCAGTCCAAATCCCAGAATCCACATATGATACCAGCTTAAGGAGCTGCCTGACCTAAATGGAAACTTGTCTCTCCAGCTACAATTTCTCTCTGCCCTCTGCCCTGCATCAAGCAGAGTTTTACGGTGGCCAACCTCAATGTTTAAGATGATCACTTTCAATCATGTGTTTATCAGTTTGGATTCCCAGTTTTTCTCTTGTGTCCCTCTCAAGGCCAGTGATGACCCCAACACCTCATTTTCTGCTTTGAAAGCAGCATAGTCTGTGTCAGAAATCCATTCAGAAGCACAGGAATCTTTCACTTCTTTCTGTACACAAGACAAACCAGCTCCTAATGCTGCACAAATGACACTTTAACGTTTGGCCTCTTTAAGCTTTCACTCAGTCTGTCATTATTTGATGCATTCCATCATCTTTCTCTTCATTTTTCCAAAACTTTTGAGCCTGCTTCTGCCTGACTGTGGAATGGGGCCATTTACACTTTTGCAGCTCCACACCCATGGCAATCCTGCAGACTATTGCGGGCAAACGGGGTAACAGTCACGCAGACACCACTCTGGTGAGCCATGATCACTTCATTTCTGAGCTGAACCCCTTTTTATCTGCTTAGTAACAGTGCATAAATTAAGTCTTTTGCATAAATCCAGTGTTTATTGGTTATTTAGCAGTTTGCTTTCCACTTGTCAGTATATGATTTGTACATTGCAAAAGCAACTGTGCTGTCTGCCTTGCAGTTTCTTCTCTCAGCATTTTGCATGTGTTTCAATTGTCTTTTGTTCCTCAATCACGTTCTTTGTCCTTTGTTTTTCTATCATGTTCTTCTTCTCCTTATCCCAGCTTCACATTCAGCCCAATATATGCTACACTGCTGTGGTCACACCCTCCTCTTTCTCATCCTCCTCCATCTCCTATTCTGGGTTGCTCAACAACAGCAAGTCGTGGCCCCTTTCCAATAAAAATGTTTCTACAGCAGACTACCCCAAATTTCTGTGACATGAAAGGGGATTTCCCTTTCCCTTCTCGAACCTCTTTTGTTTGATTGGTCTGTCAGAACCCCAGGAAAGTTGAGACCCTGTTGCCCGACCACTCTGACCTGTATCCTTATGGGGACTCCACTGAATCATTTGCTGGATTGGAGGGACCTTGAGTTACTTTGTTAGGGACACACATCGGCAGCACTCGAGAGACCCCTCCCAGGTCTCTACACTTTTATTCCCATATGTTCCCCACTGCTGGTGACTGCCAATGCCTGTGAAGGACTCACAGTGACACTGTACTCAATAACATTCTTAATTAATACATATCCTGATAATATAAAATTGAGACTGGTAAATGCTTGTGGATTGCTGGTGACAAAAACTTGACTGCAAAAATGGATTGGAAGTGATATCCAGAGAAGCTCTAATGTCCAATAAAATTTAGCTTGTGATAGCCATGCAGAGCTCATAGGATATGGTTCTTAACCAGTTGGTGTCCATGTGAAAGAGAAGACAGGGTTAAGCAAATTGACCAATCCCAGAAATTACAGTCTCCTCTAACTCCCCTTTCTTAACTCATATTTATAGTATTTCTTTTCCTTTGGGTGGAGCTTCAGTGTCTCCAGTCATACAAATGTTTGGTACTGATTTTTGTAAAATCCTCTCCATTCACTCTAAAAGACACAGGGAATAAATCCTAGAGCANCCCATTCTGCACATCCTTTTTGCCATAAGGGTTCAGGCCTTGGGCAAGCCCTGCTCCCATTTGCCTGGCTCAGGAGCTCCTGATCAGCCATACAAGTGTCTCCAGGGGAAACTGGGGCAGCAAAGTCACCTTTGGTTCTCAGGAACCCTTCTCTGTGAAAGCCCATCTCCTTTTCAGTCCCTGGGCTGGCCATTCCTCTGGCCTCTTTTTGCCATCTCAGAGCAAGGTGGATCCATGTGCCCCGTATCTGGGAAACAAACATGTCACATGTTGTGCATTAGATTTTGTTTCTCTATAAGACTGATGGAAAGGGAAGAGAACTGGTTAAGAGAACAGTGTGTGTGTGTGTGTGTGTTTGTGATGGGGGAGTGGGGGAGCACAGTGGAGGCACCAGTGTCACTGAGGGCACAGAGCTGGGTGTCACAAGTAAGGGGAGATTTTCTAAATCTCTTTGGGATTCCTTGGTCTGTCACTGCCCCAGTGCCAGACCAGTGTGTCCTGACCTTTCATGGGGATTCCATTGAACCATCCACTGGATTGGAGGGAGGTTTGACTGAGTTTTTCATGCCCACACATCTCAAGAATACAAGAGATTCCTCCTGGGTCTCTACATTTTATTCCCATATGATCCCCACTGGCAGTGACTGCCAGTGCCTGTGTAGGACTGACACTGGCAATTCACAGAGTAATAAACTTTAATAGTATCTGTATTCCTGGATCATTTACAGTTGTGATAGGTTAGGGTTTGAGGATTATTGGTGATGGTGAATGATTCCAAAAACATATTCATAGCAACACCCAGAGAAGGTCAAGGGAAATTATTCAGTGCACACAGAGTAAGTTTCTTACACAATAATGGTCCTTATGAGGGACAGAGAGGCTCAGCTCGTGAACAGATTCCAGAAGTTACTCTGGAGTCCTCCATGACCTTTCCCCAATCTTATTTTTCTACTCTTTCATTACATTTAGGTGGAGTTTCAGTGACTCCAGTCATATGTGCAATTGTTATTGCTCAGCCTATAATCCTCTCACTTTTCTTTGAGAGACATGGTCAAAAACACAGAGCACATGTTCAGTGAGTGTGGTCGTACATTGTAGGTGTATAACTCTGAGATGGAGGGGTGTGTTAGCATTAGACTGAGGTGATAATGAACCAAGTTCATCTGAGAAAAGCAATTTCACCTCAGTTGCTGGTTCAGCACAAGACTTCTTCTCCTCTCCCCTTGGCTGGGAGCTGCTCTGAGCTTTATCAGCTCCAAGGCACCATTGACTTCCCCTCCCTGCAGGGATCACAGCAGAGCCTGGCCATGGGGCCTCCACTCAGCTCCACCCTCTGTTTCATCCCCCTCAGCCTGTGCCNCTTGGCTGGGAGCTGCTCTGAGCTTTATCAGCTCCAAGGCACCATTGACTTCCCCTCCCTGCAGGGATCACAGCAGAGCCTGGCCATGGGGCCTCCACTCAGCTCCACCCTCTGTTTCATCCCCCTCATCCTGTGCCCGGAATTACAGACTCTGCATGTGTGTGTAGTCACTGGGGAATAGGTTTGGGATATGCTGAGCACAGTCGATCCTGGGAGAAGCAGCAGCTGCATCTCACCCTATAATTTCCATGTTGTTACAACTTCTGTTGGAATGTGAATATCCCAGTTTTATCTGATTTACCTGTTGGTTATCTTCCCACAGTCATGCAAATTCTCTTTGGATAGTCCCAGCAAGCCTTAAAAAATGCACTTACTGTCTGCTTTCTTTTTTCCAACAGGTATTATCAAAAAAAGGACTCCAGAAGGTAAGCATAGGGGAGATGAGGGGTTGAGTACTCAGAGCCTCAGAGCGGCTCTGGAACACCAATACCCTGAATGAGCTGTTTGAATAAGAACACATTCAGGGAAAAGGGGTTTTGATGACTTTCTCCATGGCTGTGTGCAGTCCAAGGCCCTGCCTGTGCTTGTCAGGAGCTCTCTGAGCTGTGGGCAGCAGGCACAGCCACCTTGCAGTGGCCACTGCAGCCCCAGCTCCCACTCCTGATTTGGCCTCTTGGGCCTCTCAGGAAAAGTGTCTGGAGCTCATCTTGCTCCATGGCAGCAGCAGCTCCTTCTCCTTTCAATCTGAGCTGAGCCAGAGGCCCTCACTTCATGACACTGCACCTTGCTCGAGTCCTGCCAGGGCTTCATCCCATCCCCTGATGAGTGTGGAAAGCTGAGGCAAGAAACATTCCCTTATCCTTGTGGCAGTGCAGATCACTCACATGATGCACTCCTTCCATATCCCAATGGAATAATCAAAACCTTCTTTCCATTTTCTTGGGCTTATTTCAGAAAACATCTCAGGTCTTTATGGTGTAAATGGTTTTTTACCCTGTGAGGCTCCTGTAAATAGAAGGAGGCCATGAGTCTTGAATCACAGTACAATTAGATTGCAGTGACTGATAAGATAAGAGGGGAGCTGAATATTTGAAATCACATCCCATAATGTCAACAAAGTACAAAACACAACAATTAGAGTGATTCCTTGTATTTACAGTCACTCTGTCTACGTGCGTATAGACATAAGGATTTCTCACGCAACTCTCTACCAATATACATACGTAATAATAATTACACAAGTGGAGTTTTTGGGTTTTGATTAGAATGGATCTCAAAATGACCAACACTTTGCTCCGTGTCAAAACAAATCTCTTGAGCTTTGATGGTGTTACTTTAACCAATGAACCCCTGATGTTCTTGCACAATTCACACAGCGACATCAATACTTTGCCACTCTTTCCAATTCAATCAGGCCCTCACTCTGTGCTCCAGATCATGGAGTAGAGTTCTTTTGTGGTTTTACCCTGAAGCAGTGGTTGGGTGTGTCATGTACCAAAGCGTTGGGTATCAGTAACACAAAAGTTGTGGCTGGGCTGCTGATGGGATCATAGGGAAAAAGGAGCAAGTGTCACTGTTTTGAATTTCAGTGGCTAAGGTACCTTCTCCACCTTCCCTTATGATTGCAGCTGTTACTGAGTGCAGCCACAGTTGATCTTGGATACAGCCAAGAGCTAAACAAGCATTGGTTTGGACTTCACAGGGTATATCTGTGATTAATTGGTCATTTTCATTAATTCCCTCCCACTGAGGTAATAGATCCATGGGAAGTCATTGATTAGTTCCCAGAGCCAAAAGTGGAGATCACTGAGGGCATTGCATTTTTTCACACCACAAGTTGTTTGAGGTTGCATCTCATTGAGATGATGACTCCTTTAACTCCCTTTGGAGATGGAATGTGTTGATTTTCACTCTCATCTGTGATGATCCACTCCTGTTTTTATAAGATGGTGTTGAGTAGTGCTACTGCTAATTAGCTCAGGTCAGGTATAGTTATGTCAAGCAGGATGAGCCCCTCTCTCCACGGCCAACCTGCTGCACACAATTTCCACAATCTGGGTTTGATAATCAGGAAATGCAAGGATAGTTCCACACCCTGTTCTCCCCATGAGCACCACTTAAGCAGAGGTTGTGTAAAGGGAAAATTGTAGCAAGTTATAAATAGAGCAGTAGTCTCTTCTGATGGTTCAAAGAAATCAGTTTAGTTTTGAAAAACAGAACTGTTTAACACCCCCAACTTTTCTCAGGCTAGACAGGGATTAGATGTGAGCCAAGCTTGGCTGAAACCTACAAGCTCTTTCCCCCAGCCCAGTCTTTGGTCAGGTATTGTCCATGGCCTCTGGTAACCACTCACAACCCAAGAAGTGAGGCAGGTCCCTGTCAGTCACACTGCTCCCAGGTTCATATGATTTCCAGCTTGAACCATTTTCCAAACCATAGCTTTTGACAGAGGTGAAAGGCTTATTTTCCTCTCCCTCAGAAAATTCTACCAACAATCTGGTTCTGGTATCTGGTACCAGCATTTCTTGTTCTTCATTGCTTTAGTAAAGTCAGTAATGTTTGATTTTCAGTGAGGTTTCTGTGGGCAGATACATTGGTTTCACAGCAGCACCCCATTTTGATTTCTTCCCCAGGAATTTCATGGAGTGTCAATAGTTCAGAACCATCATGGTTGTCATAAGTTATTCCAATTCCTTGTCCATTCATTTTCTCCCAATCCCACTCATTCTTTAGATAAAGTTCATCTTGATGTACAACCACACTAGCAAGGTTAAGGTTGGGCTTTTCTGGAGGTGGAATCCCAACACTTCCAATATATGTAACATAACCTTGGGATCATGTCTACTCTGGGTCTTGATTATAAATGAAGGGTAACTGTGTTGTCAGTGAATAGAGGAATATTGTAAATCCAACCTGTTTTTTTGTTATCCTCACAATTTAGATTTCCAGATAATCATGCCCAGCAGAAATAGTGTTACAGCCAAGACTAAGGACAGGAGTCCTTGTACATATTCATTCCCAAGTTTTGTGTGGAGCAATTGTGTGAGCAGGTGTACAAAAGGCTTTCATTTCCAGCAGCCATCTCTGCTCCATGTGCTCTTCTGTTGGCACGCGKAGTTAGACAGTCCCAGATGCCACCCAGGTTCATGGRTTTTATGACAGTGCTTGACCAACCCATTGGTACCTTCAACGATACCATTGGCTTGGTGGTAGTTTGGAGTAGGAAACACTCATCAGATTCCATCTTCCTAGGTCCTGTGTTCCCTTGTTCTAGTCCAGGCTGTTTCCAACTATCACTTGTCCACACTGGGACTCTGTTTATCTGCCAGTCGTTGGCTGCCCAGTGGCCGATCCAGTCGGTGCCTCCTTTGAATACGGCACACGAGTCAGTGTCAACATGGCCAGCGCTGTGTTGTGCGGGTGGTGGAGCTGCTCCGAGCTCTCTGACCTGTTGCACTTCCTTTCCCTGTTTCATTTAATCTTCCTATTGTGGCCTCTTGTGGTGCCATGGCCTTACAGTTCCATTGTGTGCCCTCCTCATTCAACAAAACTTGGTCTCCCCTCATGAGGGAAACTTGTCACACATAGGCAATTTCATGCTCCTCTGATTGCCTTGAATATTTTTCCTGTAATTTTAATATTCATTTCCAGGGGGTTGTATGCCCCATGGTATGAATTTCATCACACTTTCAACAGTGGGGGATTCTTAACTAATGGTCAAAGGAAACTGCAGAGTATTGGAACGGGGGCTCCCCACGATTTCACTATCACTGTCACTCCAAATATCCCAGTCCAAAGTCCCAGAATCCACATGTGATACCAGCTTAAGAAGCTGCCTTACCAAGACAGAAGCTTGTCTCTCCAGCTACAATTTTCTCTGCCCTCTGCACTGCATCAAGCAGAGTTTTAAGGTTTGTCACGATCCGGTTCGAGTTGAAACGGAGTCGTGATAGGTTCTTTTGGAATCTCAGGTGCAAAAGAAAACGAGAGGGCAAATGTGTATGTTTTAAATAATCAGAGATAATTTATTTGAGTATTTTGCGATGGGAAAGGGTGAGAGAGGGAGATAGGGAGAGCGAGGGAGATGGGGTCTTAGAAGAAGGAGAGAGAGAGAGAGAGAGAGAGAGAGAGAGAGAGAAGAGAGAGAGAGAGAGAGAGAGGGAGAGAGAGAGAGAGACCAGGGAGACGGGTCTTAGAGAGGGTGAGAGAGAAAGAGAGAGGAGAGGAGAGAGAGAGAAGATCAGGGACAGGCATAGCTACCAGCTGACAGGGTCTTCCAAGGTCCCACGATGGTCGTCAGGCATCTGGTAGGAGAAGTGTCTCTCAGGGTGGTCTCTCTCAGAAGAGACTTTTATAGTCAGTTTCAAAGCGAGTGGCTGCAGGCCAGGCGAGGGGGGGGGGCGTTGCAGGTCCAGGCTTGCTAGCCAGGTGGTGGAAAAAGAATGGCTATTGTACAACATGAGCAGCGGCCTGTACTGTTCTCCCCAGGAACAGTGCGATCATCCGTAGCTCACATCCATTGTTCTCAGCAGCCTAGGAGTTGGGAACCTGGCAGTCTTTTCCACTTTAACCTGGCTCAGACTCCTTTGAGCAAAAAGCCCCCCTTTTCTCCCGCCTTGTGGCTTAGTCAATCGTGAGACAGTCCAGGGTCTTCCATAAGGACTCTTACACCACCCCGTGTCTCACGATTGTCGTCAAGATCACTCAGCACGATTCCACGAGCGATGAGGTGAGGTCTTCATGACTCGTCAAAGCTGGTAGCATAACCCGGAAAAGACAGAGACAGGAAAGGGAGAGAAAGAAAAGAAGGGAAAGAAGAGGGAAGAAATAATACAATTTATTGAGCAAATTAAAATCTGATTAAAGTTTTGGTGAAGCAACAATTGCTAAGCAATAATCATTTCAATCAAAAAAAACTAATCTTAATAAAGCAACAATTGTTTTACAGCAAACAAAAAGGTCAAATGACTGAATTGTAGAATAATGGAATACATTCCTATTGTCTTCTAGTATCAACATCAACAGAAAAAGGGATATCATCAGATTATCGGATGTATGGCTTATGGATGTTCATTATAAATCATACCGCGTGTTAAGGCCCCTCCCCTCCGCAGACGTCGCCAATCGATCCGTGAGGGTTCTGCTCTGCTCTTCGCCTGCTCTTCTCCGACTCTCAGCGGAGGACTTGCTGAACTGAGGTATCTGCTCTGTTCTCCTCACTTCAGCGACCCTCGCCTCTATCGCCTCTCACTAATCCCTCTCCCAGTGCGCACCCCGCGCCCGCCCCCTCCCCCTCCGCCACTCTGATCCCCGTCGGTTCCGCAAGGTTGGCTCCACCCCACATGCTGTAAGGTGCGACCGCCCAAAAGTCCACCCACCCGGGCGGCGCACCGGCTGTCGCCGTCGCCCCCGCCTTGCATCCTCTCCCATCCCTCCCTCTTCCCATCACCTCCGAGCCTTGCCATCTCCACCCCCCCACCGCCATACCACCACCCCCCCCTCTCCCTTCCTCGCCTTTCCACACCGTCCTCTCCCTCATCTTCCCCCCACTCCACCCTCCACTCATGCGCATTCCCCGCCTCTCCCGCCACACTCCCCACCACCCATAGAAGCCGCCCACGCTCAATCCCGCCGACCCACATCCAGCTCCCTTCCCCCCCCCGAACCCCGCCCCGCTCCGCTCCCATCGCTCGCTTGCCGGCTGTCTGCCACGGCACACTGGGAAATCCCCTCCCAGCCCATCACCCCACCGACTGGCTACACCCATCACTCTTCAACATATCCG
>VKON01000130.1:203197-225399 GCA_009741485.1 Malurus cyaneus samueli
AGATTTGGAATTTATGGCAGATGGAGCGTGGGATGATAGAAAGACCATTGGAAAGGTTTTGTGAAGGACGGGCAGAAACTGGCAGGAAACTCAGGGTTAAGCAAGAGTTGTGAATCCAAGGAAGAGCTGCTTTCATGGAAACTTCTCCCACTAACAAACTCTCTTGCCTTTAAGGTACTGGTGAAATGTTCATTGAAATTCTGGGCCCCCAAGGGCAAGGATTCGAGCTTAGCTGCAGATCACATGGATGGTTCCCTGAACCTACTGTCCAGTGGGTTACTGAGGATGGCCAGGTGCTCTTTGCAGACACTGAAATACACCAGGACAGCAGGAAACTCTTCAGTGTGTGGAGTCGAGTCACAGTTACAGGAGAGCAAGGGGGAAAAGTCACCTGTGAGATCCTGAACCCCCTGGTGCAGGTGGAGAAGAAAACCACTGTGCTCCTCTCAGGTGAGTGCCATCATCTGAGCAGTCTTTGCTGGAGGCTCATTGTCTCAGGAGCCCTGTGAGGCCTGTTCCAGTGCCGGGGAGGGTGACAGCTCTCCAGTCCAGCCAGACCCATCCCAGAGCACCACAGGGCACAGCAGGCAGGACAGGATGCAGTGAGAAATGAGCAGGGTCCCTCTTGCCCCTCATGTTGTGCACATGGCCAGGGAAGACAGGCCCTGTTCACCCATCTGGGACTGGGACTATTTCTCCAATTATATCTGCAGGAAGTCTTTAGGTGGGTACTAAAATTTGGGGGAAATGTTAAATATTGCCACATGACATTCAAAAATATCTATTTTCTTTTCAAAGATGCTGTGTGTCCACATATGTTTCCATTTGTCCATGCCTTCTGGACACTACTCGCTTTATTCCTTACCACATTGGCTGCTGGTGCTTTTTGGGCATTCAAAGGTAAGGGTTCTTGGTTATCATGATCTCATGTTTTCAGATGTGAGGCCATGGGAGGTCAATCCCTGTGAGAAAGTTCTCTGCAGAACCTGCTCTGGCAGAGGGTGTTCCTGCTGCCTGGTAGAGGAAGGCTGTGAATGGATGGGCTCAGGTGAAGTTGCTGAGGGTTTTACATGTCACTTCATGTGTTTGGTTTCACTGTTTTACTGTAAGGGATAATTTCTGAGCCCCTTGTGAGACTGGTCTGACAAGTGGGATGAAATTCCCAGTGAAGTCTTGCCCTGGCCCACAAAAGCAGCAGAGCTTCCTCACCCTGAGCTCTCCTGCAGGTAGAAGTTTCCCATGTCTCATCTGTCACCCAGAGGCAGAACTGGGATGCCTCTGCATGCAGCTGAGAGCTGGGGTGGATCATGGCACCCGGAGGAAAGAGCAGGAAGGAAGATGGCATTGGGGGATGTTTCCTGGGGTGAATTAGAAGGGTCCCTTTCCCTTCCTCTGCCTCCATTGGTCTCATCCTCCCCCAGGTTGCAGTGGATCTCATCCATCAGAGCTGGACCTTTTATCCCAGAAGTGTCAGTGGTGCCTCCCGCCCTGGCAAGGGCCTCTGCAGAGATCTCTGCCTCTGCAGCCATGGCTGGAGACAGGCCCCTTTTCCCCAGTCCAGTGCCAGGGGTTCCAGCTCTGTGGTGTCGGAGGGCACAGCCCTGCTCAGCCCTTTCTGGAGGCTTTTGTGAGTTTGATTTTCCTCCCTGGGTGGGAGCTGGAGGAGGGCCCTGCTGAGCCTGGGGAAGCTGTGGCAGATGGTCACGGCCAAGGGCCCAAACCAACCCCAGGAAACGCTTGCTCACGGCAAGACAGGACTGAGCCTTCCCTAACAGCTCTCCTGAGCTCACAGCACTCACATCTTCTGACACCTGTGCATGGAGCTTCATCTGGACTAAGAGATGTCCCCTAAGGACTGACAAATGCCCGAGGAAGCACCACCATGATCACACAAGGGAAGGAAGAGCTGCAGCTGATGAAGCCATGGCAGATGGGGCTGTGGCAGACACCTCTGGGCACTGGCAGAGCCCACCTGACCAGGCTGTTTTGGTGACATTGGCAGAGGCTCCTGGTGGCATTTGCACTGTTCCCATTCCTGGATTTCTCAGCACCCCACGGGTTGCCCTGGCAAAGGCCTCCAGTGAGTGTTTTGTCCCAGGCAGTGTCCCTGTGCAGATGGCCCCGTGCACAGGGGACTGGATGGAGAGTGCCCAGAGGAACAGAGTGCCAGGCCAGGGCTGTGCAGGGGACACAGGGACAGGCTGGACTGTGCCCCATCCCACCCTCCCTGGCTTGTCAGGCAAGCTCTTTCCCTGCAGCTGTGCTTTGGGGTGCCCTGCTTGCAGGGACATGCCTTTCCCTGGGGAAAGCTGGTGATGTTCGTGCCCAAAGCCCCCTTGTGCAGCCGTGCCTTTTCCAGAAAACAGGGAGTTTATTATCAGAAGCAGGAGTGCTGCCCACCCCATTCTGCACATCCTTTTTGCCATAAGGGTTCAGGCCTTGGGCAAGCCCTGCTCCCATTTGCCTGGCTCAGGAGCTCCTGATCAGCCATACAAGTGTCTCCAGGGGAAACTGGGGCAGCAAAGTCACCTTGGGTTCTCAGGAACCCTTCTCTGTGAAAGCCCATCTCCTTTTCAGTCCCTGGGCTGGCCATTCCTCTGGCCTCTTTTTGCCATCTGGAAAGCAAGGAGAGGCCGAGCTCATCTCACAGCAGTTTTTAGATCTCTTTAGACCTCAGAGCAAGGTGGATCCATGTGCCCCGTATCTGGGAAACAAACATGTCACATGTTGTGCATTAGATTTTGTTTCTCTATAAGACTGATGGAAAGGGAAGAGAACTGGTTAAGAGAACAGTGTGTGTGTTAGTGTGTGGTGTTTTGTGATGGGGAGCTGGGGGAGACAGTGGAGGCACCAGTGTGTCACTGAGGGCACAGAGCTGGGTGTCACAAGTAAGGGGAGATTTTCTAAATCTCTTTGGGATTCCTTGGTCTGTCACTGCCCCAGTCCCAGACCAGTGTGTCCTGACCTTTCATGGGGATTCCATTGAACCATCCACTGGATTGGAGGGAGGTTTGACTGAGTTTTTCATGCCCACACATCTCAAGAATACAAGAGATTCCTCCTGGGTCTCTACATTTTATTCCCATATGATCCCCACTGGCAATGACTGCCAGTGCCTGTGTAGGACTCACACTGACAATTCACAGAGTAACACACTTTATTAGTATTTATATTCCTGGATCATTTACAGTTGTGACAGGTTAGGGTTTGAGGATTATCAGTGATGGTGAGTGACTGCAAAAACATATTCATAGCAACACCCAGAGAAGGTCAAGGGAAATTATTCAGTGCACACAGAGTAAGTTTCTTACACAATAATGGTCCTTATGAGGGACAGAGAGGCTCAGCTCGTGAACAGATTCCAGAAGTTACTCTGGAGTCCTCCATGACCTTTCCCCAATCTTATTTTTCTACTCTTTCATTACATTTAGGTGGAGTTTCAGTGACTCCAGTCATATGTGCAATTGTTATTGCTCAGCCTATAATCCTCTCACTTTTCTTTGAGAGACATGGTCAAAAACACAGAGCACATGTTCAGTGAGTGTGGTCGTACATTGTAGGTGTATAACTCTGAGATGGAGGGGTGTGTTAGCATTAGACTGAGGTGATAATGAACCAAGTTCATCTGAGAAAAGCAATTTCACCTCAGTTGCTGGTTCAGCACAAGACTTCTTCTCCTCTCCCCTTGGCTGGGAGCTGCTCTGAGCTTTATCAGCTCCAAGGCACCATTGACTTCCCCTCCCTGCAGGGATCACAGCAGAGCCTGGCCATGGGGCCTCCACTCAGCTCCACCCTCTGTTTCATCCCCCTCAGCCTGTGCCAAATGTTACAGACTCTGTGTGTGTGTGGAATCACTGGGGAATAGATTTGGGATATGCTGAGCACAGTCGATCCTGGGGCTGCATCTCACCCTAAAATTTCCAGGCTCTTTTAACATCTGCTAGAATGTGAATATGCCAGTTTTATCTGATTTTCCCTTAGAGAGCAAGTTCTGTTTGGATCCCCCCAGCACCCCTTAACAAATCCACTCATTGCCTGCTTTTTTCTTTTCCAACAGAGCGCAAAACACTACATCTCTATAAAGGTAAGCACAGGGGAGATGAAGAGGTGAGTACTCAGAACATTATTGCAGCTCTGGAAAACACACTCAAGCACCTCAGAGAAGTTTTTGGAGAGGAAAATACTCAGGGAAAGGGGTGGTTTGATGACTTTTTTCTCTTCCGTGACCTGCCCAAGGCCCTGCCTGTGCTTGTCAGGAGCTCTCTGAGCTGTGGGCAGCAGGCACAGCCACCTTGCAGTGGCCACTGCAGCCTCAGGTCCCACTCCTGATTTGGCCTCTTGGGCCTCTCAGGAAAAGTGTCTGGAGCTCATCTTGCTCCATGGCAGCAGCAGCTCCTTCTCCTTTCAATCTGAGCTGAGCCGGAGGCCCTCACTTCATGACACTGCACCTTGCTCGAGTCCTGCCAGGGCTTCATCCCATCCCCTGATGAGTGTGGAAAGCTGAGGCAAGAAACATTCCCTTATCCTTGTGGCAGCGCAGATCACTCACATAATGCATTTCTTCCACATCCCAATGGAATAATCAAAACCTTCTTTCCATTTTCTTGGGCTTATTTCAGAAAACATCTCAGGTCTTTATGGTGTGACTGGTTTTTTACCCTGTGAGGCTCCTATAAATAGAAGGAGGCCGTGAGTCTTGAATCACAGTACAATCAGATTGCAGTGACTGATAAGATAGAAGGGGAGCTGAATATTTGAAGTCACATCCCATAATGTCAACAAAATACAAATCACAACAATTAGAGTGATTCCTTGTATTTACAGTCACTCTGTCTACGTGCGTATAGACATAAGGATTTCTCACGCAACTCTCTACCAATATACATACGTAATAATAATTACACAAGTGGAGTTTTTGGGTTTTGATTAGAATGGATCTCAAAATGACCAATGACTTTGTTCTGTGTCAAGACAAATCTCTTGAGCTTTGCTGGTGTTACTTTCACCAATGAACTCTTGATGTTCTTGCACAATTCACACAGCGACATCAATACTTTGCCACTCTTTCCAATTCAATCAGGCCCTCACTCTGTGCTCCAGATCATGGAGTAGAGTTCTTTTGTGGTTTTACCCTGAAGCAGTGGTTGGGTGTGTCATGTACCAAAGCGTTGGGTATCAGTAACACAAAAGTTGTGGCTGGGCTGCTGATGGGACCATAGGGAAAAAGGAGCAAGTGTCACTGTTTTGAATTTCAGTGGCTAAGGTACCTTCTCCACCTTCCCTTATGATTGCAGCTGTTACTGAGTGCAGCCACAGTTGATCTTGGATACAGCCAAGAGCTAAACAAGCATTGGTTTGGACTTCACAGAGTACATCTGTGATCAAAATGTCTTTTTCATTAATTTCCTTTCACTGAGGTAATAGATAGATGGAAAGTCATTGATTGTTTCCCAGAGCCAAAAGGGGAGATCACTGAGGGCATTTCATTTTTTCACACCACAAGTTGTTTGAGGTTGCATCTCATTGAGATGATGACTCCTTTAACTCCCTTTGGAGATGGAATGTGTTGATTTTCACTCTCATCTGTGATGATCCACTCCTGTTTTTATAAGATGGTGTTGAGTAGTGCTACTGCTAATTAGCTTAGGTCAGGCATAGTTATGTCAATCAGGACGTGCTCCTCTCTCCACGGCGACCCCATTGCACACAACTTCCACAATCTGGGTTTGATAATCAGGAAATGCAAGGATAGTTCCACACCCTGTTCTCCCCATGAACACTATGTAAGCAGAGGTTGTGTAAAAGGAAAATTGTAGCAACAATCTGGTTCTGATATCTGGTACCAGCATTTCTCGTTCTTCTTTGCTTAATAAAGTCAGTAATATTTCATTTTCAGTGAGGTTTCTGTGGGCAGATACATTGCTTTACAGCTCCACCCCATATGGATTTGTTCCCTCACATTTCTTACAGTGTCAATAGTTTTGAACCATCATGGTTGTCATAAGTTATTCCAATTCCTTGTCCATCACTTTCCTCCCAATCCCACTCATTCTTTAGAAAAAGTTCATCTTGATGTACAACCACACTAGCAAGGTTAAGGTTGGCCTTCTTTGGAGGTGGAATCCCAATGCTTCCAATATATGTAACATAACCTTGGGATCATGTCTACTCTGGGTCTTGATTATAAATGAAGGGTAACTGTGTTGTCAGTGAATAGAAAAATATCATAAATCCAACCTGGTTTTTTGTTATCCTCAAAACTTAGATTTCCAGATAATCATGCCCAGCAGAAATAGTGTTACAGCCAAGACTAAGGACAGGAGTCCTTGTACATATTCATTCCCAAGTTTTGTGTGGAGCAATTGTGTGAGCAGGTGTACAAACGGCTTTTGTTTCCAGCAGCCATCTCTGCTCCATGTGCTCTTCTGTTGGCACGCGTAGTTAGACAGTCCCAGATGCCACCCAGGTTCATGGGTTTTATGACAGTGCTTGACCAACCCATTGGTACCTTCAACGATACCATTGGCTTGGTGGTAGTTTGGAGTAGGAAACACTCATCAGATTCCCTCTTCCTAGGTCCCATGTTCCGGTGTTCTAGTCCAGGCTGTTTCCAACTATCACTTGTCCACACTGGGACTCTGTTTATCTGCCAGTCGTTGGCTGCCCAGTGGCCGATCCAGTCGGTGCCTCCTTTGAATACGGCACACGAGTCAGTGTCAACATGGCCAGCGCTGTGTTGTGCGGGTGGTGGAGCTGCTCCGAGCTCTCTGACCTGTTGCACTTCCTTTCCCTGTTTCATTTAATCTTCCTATTGTGGCCTCTTGTGGTGCCATGGCCTTACAGTTCCATTGTGTGCCCTCCTCATTCAACAAAACTTGGTCTCCCCTCATGAGGGAAACTTGTCACACATAGGCAATTTCATGCTCCTCTGATTGCCTTGAATATTTTTCCTGTAATTTTAATATTCATTTCCAGGGGGTTGTATGCCCCATGGTATGAATTTCATCAACACTTTCAACAGTGGAGGGATTCTTAACTAATGGTCGAAAGGAAAACTGCAGAGTATTGGAACGGGGGCTCCCCACGATTTCACTATCACTGTCACTCCAAATATCCCAGTCCAAAGTCCCAGAATCCACATGTGATACCAGCTTAAGAAGCTGCCTTACCAAGACAGAAGCTTGTCTCTCCAGCTACAATTTTTCTCTGCCCTCTGATCTGCATCAAGCAGAGTTTTTAGGTGACAAACTCAATGTTAAGATGATCATGTTCAATCATGTGTTTATCAGTTGGATTCCCATTTTTTTCTTGTGTCCTCTCAAAGGCAATGATGACAACAACAACCTGCATGTTTTGATTTCAAAGAGCATAGTCTGTATCAGAAATCCATTCAGAAGGCACAGGAATCTTTCACTTCCTTTCCTGTACACAAACAAACCAGCTCTAATGCTGCACAAATGACACTTTAACGTTTGGCCTCTTTAGAGCTTTCACTAAGTCTGGCATTATTTGATGCATTCCATCACTCTTTGTCTTCATTTTTGCAAAACTTTTGAGCCTGCTTCTTGCTTCGACTGTGGAATGGGGCCATTTACACTTTGCAGCTCCACACGCCATGGGCAATCCTGCAGACTATTGCGGGCAAACGGGGTACAGTCACGCAGACACCACTTCTGGTGAGCCATGATCACTTCATTTCTGAGCTGACCCCTTTTTATCTGCTTAGTAACAGTGCATAAATTAAGTCTTTTGCATAAATCCAGTGTTTATTGGTTATTTAGCATTTTGCTTTCTACTTGTCAGCATATGATTTGTACATTGCAAAAGCAGTTGTGCTGTCTGCCTTGCAGTTTCTTCTCTCAGCATTTTGCATCTGTTTCAATTGCCTTTTGTTCCTCTATCATGTTCTTTGTCCTTTGTTTTTCTATCATGTTCTTCTTCTCCTCATCCCAGCTTCATGGTCAGCCCAAAGTACATGCTACACTGCTCTGGTCACATCCTCCTCTTTCTCATCCTCCTCCATCTCGTAATCTGGGTTGCTCAACAACAGCAAGTTGTGGCCCCTTTCCAATAAGAATGTTTCTTCAGCAGACTACCCCAAATTTCTGTGACATGAAAGGGGATTTCCCTTTCCCTTCTCCAACCTCTTTTGTTTGATTGGTCTGTCAGAACCCCAGGAAAGTTGAGACCCTGTTGCCCGACCACTCTGACCTGTATCCTTATGGGGACTCCACTGAATCATTTGCTGGATTGGAGGACCTTGAGTTACTTTGTTAGGGACACACATCGGCAGCACTCGAGAGACCCTCCCAGGTCTCTACACTTTTATTCCCATATGTTCCCCACTGCTGGTGACTGCCAATGCCTGTGAAGGACTCACAGTGACACTGTACTCAATAACATTCTTAATTAATACATATCTGATAATATAAAATTGAGACTGGTAAATGCTTGTGGGATTGCTGGTGACAAAAACTTGACTGCAAAAATGAATTGAAAGTAATATCCAGACAAGCCTTAATGTGCAATAAAATTTAGCTTGTGGTAGCCATGCAGAGCTCATAGGATATGGTTCTTAACCAGTTGGTGTCCATGTGAAAGAGAAGACAGGGTTAAGCAAATTGACCAATCCCAGAAATTACAGTCTCCTCTAACTCCCCTTTCTTAACTCATATTTATAGTATTTCTTTTCCTTTGGGTGGAGCTTCAGTGTCTCCAGTCATACAAACCTTTGGTATTGATTTTTGTAAAATTGTCTCCATTCACTCTAAAAGACACAGGGAATAAATCCTAGAGCAGACGAGCAGCAAGAGGGCTCATACATTGTAGGTAGATTACTCTAAGACAGAGATGTGTGTTAGTATCACAATGAGGTGATAATGAACCAAGTTCATATGAGAAAAGCAATTTCACCTCAGTTATTGGTTCAGCACAAGACTTCTTCTCCTCTCCCCTTGGCTGGGAGCTGCTCTGAGCTTTATCAGCTCCAAGGCACCATTGACTTCCCCTCCCTGCAGGGATCACAGCAGAGCCTGGCCATGGCCTCCACTCAGCTCCACCTCTGTTTCATCCCCCTCATCCTGTGCCCGGAATTACAGACTCTGCATGTGTGTGTAGTCACTGGGGAATAGGTTTGGGATATGCTGAGCACAGTCGATCCTGGGAGAAGCAGCAGCTGCATCTCACCCTTAATTTCCATGTTGTTACAACTTCTGTTGGAATGTGAATATCCCAGTTTTATCTGATTTACCTGTTGGTTATCTTCCCACAGTCATGCAAATTCTCTTTGGATAGTCCCAGCAAGCCTAAAAAAATGCACTTACTGTCTGCTTTCTTTTTTCCAACAGGTATTATCAAAAAAAGGACTCCAGAAGGTAAGCATAGGGGAGATGAGGGGTTGAGTACTCAGAGCCTCAGAGCGGCTCTGGAACACCAATACCCTGAATGAGCTGTTTGAATAAGAACACATTCAGGGAAAAGGGGTTTTGATGACTTTCTCCATGGCTGTGTGCAGTCCAAGGCCCTGCCTGTGCTTGTCAGGAGCTCTCTGAGCTGTGGGCAGCAGGCACAGCCACCTTGCAGTGGCCACTGCAGCCCCAGCTCCCACTCCTGATTTGGCCTCTTGGGCCTCTCAGGAAAAGTGTCTGGAGCTCATCTTGCTCCATGGCAGCAGCAGCTCCTTCTCCGTTTCATCTGAGCTGAGCCAGAGGCCCTCACTTCATGACACTGCACCTTGCTCGAGTTTCCTGCCAGGGCTTCATCCCATCCCCTGATGAGTGTGGAAAGCTGAGGAAGAAACATTCCCTTATCCTTGTGGCAGCGCAGATCACTCACATAATGCATTTCTTCCACATCCCAATGGAATTAATCAAAACCTTCTTTCCATTTTCTTGGGCTTATTTCAGAAACATCTCAGGTCTTTATGGTGTAACTGGTTTTTTCCCTGTGAGCCTCTATATAATAGAAGTGAGGCCGTGAGTCTTGAATCACAGACAATTAGATTGCAGTGACTGATAAGATAAGAGGAGCTGATATTAAACGACATCCATAATGTCAACAAAATACAGAATCACAACAATTAGAGTGATTCCTTGTATTACAGTCACTCTGTCTACGTGCGTATAGACTATAAGGATTTCTCACGCAATCTCTACCATATACATACGTAATATAATTACACAAGTGGAGTTTTTGGGTTTTGATAGAATGGATCTCAAAATGACCAATGCTTTGTTCTGTGTCAAGACAAATTCTGAGCTTTGCTGGTTGTTACTTTCACCAATGAAACTCTTGATGTTTCTTGCACAATTACACACAGCGACATCAATACTTTGCCACTCTTTCCCCATTCAATTCAGGCCTCTCACTCTGTGCTCCAGATCATGGAGTAGAGTTCTTTTGTGGTTTTACCCTGAAGGCAGTGGTTTGGGTGTGTCAGTACCAAAGCGTTGGGTATCAGTAACACAAAGTTGTGGCTGGGCTGCTGATGGGATCATAGGGAAAAAGGAGCAAGTGTCACTGTTTTGAATTTCAGTGGCTAAGGTACCTTCTCCACCTTCCCTTATGATTGCAGCTGTTACTGAGTGCAGCCACAGTTGATCTTGGATACAGCCAAGAGCTAAACAAGCATTGGTTTGGACTTCCCAAACAGAGTACATCTGTGATCAAAATGTCTTTTTCATTAATTTCCTTTCACTGAGGTAATAGATAGATGGAAAGTCATTGATTGTTTCCCAGAGCCAAAAGGGGAGATCACTGAGGGCATTTCATTTTTTCACACCACAAGTTGTTTGAGGTTGCATCTCATTGAGATGATGACTCCTTTAACTCCCTTTGGAGATGGAATGTGTTGATTTTCACTCTCATCTGTGATGATCCACTCCTGTTTTTATAAGATGATGTTGAGTAGTGCTACTGCTAATTAGCTTAGGTCAGGCATAGTTATGTCAATCAGGACGTGCTCCTCTCTCCACGGCGACCCCATTGCACACAATTTCCACAATCTGGGTTTGATAATCAGGAAATGCAAGGATAGTTCCACACCCTGTTCTCCCCATGAGCACCACTTAAGCAGAGGTTGTGTAAAGGGAAAATTGTAGCAAGTTATAATAGAGCAGTAGTCTCTTCTGATGGTTCAAGAAATCAGTTTAGTTTTGAAAAACAGAACTGTTTAACACCCCCAACTTTTCTCAGGCTAGACAGGGATTAGATGTGAGCCAAGCTTGGCTGAAACCTACAAGCTCTTCCCCAGCCCAGTCTTGTCAGGTATTGTCCATGGCCTCTGGTAACCACTCACAACCAAGAAGTGAGGCAGGTCCCTGTCAGTCACACTGCTCCAGGTTCATATGATTTCCAGCTTGAACCATTTTCCAAACCATAGCTTTTGACAGAGGTGAAAGGCTTATTTTCCTCTCCCTCAGAAAATTCTACCAACAATCTGGTTCTGGTATCTGGTACCAGCATTTCTTGTTCTTCATTGCTTTAGTTAGGGCATTAATGTTTTATTTTCAGTGAGGTTTCTGTGGGCAGATACATTGGTTTCACAGCAGCACCCCATTTTGATTTCTTCCCCAGGAATTTCATGGAGTGTCAATAGTTCAGAACCATCATGGTTGTCATAAGTTATTCCAATTCCTTGTCCATTCATTTTCTCCCAATCCCACTCATTCTTTAGATAAAGTTCATCTTGATGTACAACCACACTAGCAAGGTTAAGGTTGGGCTTTTCTGGAGGTGGAATCCCAACACTTCCAATATATGTAACATAACCTTGGGATCATGTCTACTCTGGGTCTTGATTATAAATGAAGGGTAACTGTGTTGTCAGTGAATAGAAAAATATCATAAATCCAACCTGGTTTTTTGTTATCCTCAAACTTAGATTTCCAGATAATCATGCCCAGCAGAAATAGTGTTCAGCCAAGACTAAGGACAGGAGTCCTTGTACATATTCATTCCCAAGTTTTGTGTGGAGCAATTGTGTGAGCAGGTGTACAAACGGCTTTTGTTTCCAGCAGCCATCTCTGCTCCATGTGCTCTTCTGTTGGCACGCGTAGTTAGACAGTCCCAGATGCCACCCAGGTTCATGGGTTTTATGACAGTGCTTGACCAACCCATTGGTACTTCAACGATACCATTGGCTTGGTGGTAGTTTGGAGTAGGAAACACTCATCAGATTCCCTCTTCCTAGGTCCATGTTCCGGTGTTCTAGTCCAGGCTGTTTCCAACTATCACTTGTCCACACTGGGACTCTGTTTATCTGCCAGTCGTTGGCTGCCCAGTGGCCGATCCAGTCGGTGCCTCCTTTGAATACGGCACACGAGTCAGTGTCAACATGGCCAGGCTGTGTTGTGCGGGTGGTGGAGCTGCTCCGAGCTCTCTGACCTGTTGCACTTCCTTTCCCTGTTTCATTTAATCTTCCTCCTGTGGCCTCTTGTGGTGCCATGGCCTTACAGTTCCATTGTGTGCCCTGTCAGTAAGATGGTGCATCAGGAAACCACAGCCCTGTGAGATTCTTGTCCTCATTTATTGGAATTGCCTCCTGAACTGGGGAGAGCCTGGTTGTTACGAATGGAGACAAGAGCTTAGCCAAGTCCTACCTTTGACTCCGATTTCTAGCAGTAACTCTGTTTCAGGCAGCCTGCACCCCAAATGGCTCTCATTCGCAAATTCTTAAGAATGGTTGAACAGGTCTATTGCAAAATGAATTATTTACTGAATAGATGCAAAATGAGAAGACATGAGACTTTAAACAGACTACTTACTACACAGGATAAACCAAAAGGAACTACTTGTATATAAAAAATAGTGTGCATGAAACAAACATGCTTATATTACAGCTAGTGAAGAAATAGTATTGATTAGGATTCAATGCGATTTCCCACATGATTGACAAAAGAGTACACATAAAATTTTTTTCTCAGTTTCCACGAAAGTAACTGCAAAGCTTGCATCCACACTCCGGGGAGAAGCCCTACATGTTTCCAGGGTGCGTTTTGGAGGCTTCTGCCTTTGTGGCAGTTTGTGTAGCTTTTATGGTTTGTAAAGTAAAGTGCCTTTCAGTCAGGATTTCCATGTATTCTCCCCACATCTTATTCTGAAGGCAAGTTGTTTATTGGGAATTCCATCCCTGGCGCCAGAGAGAGAAATAACTCACTAGACAGAGACAACTCACTAGTCAGAGAAGCTGGACTGTGTAATCTCATCAATTCATGTGAGGGGGGAGAATGTCCAGAGCTGTTGCACCAGCTGATGGACAGAACAGATTAGCTCTTCTGTGGTAAAGTCATACCACACTGGTGGTGTTGCTTGAAATACCAGTGCACCATCCGTGTGCTTTTGGAGTTTGAATACTTTCCTGTGACCTTCATTTTGGTATCACTGGAGGAGAGAGTACTGAGTTCCAGTGCTCTTTGTGGCCCTTCTGGTCCCTGCTGCCACAGGTTGCAATCAGACCCCTGTTCAAGGCCATGTTCATGGGATCCCCATTCCACATGGACAGGGTGAAGCTGCTGGAATAGTCTCAGTTCTTTTATTAATAACTCCAGTGCATTTGTATGCTGTCCATTCCCAGGGATTTTCCTTTCTGAGCACATTGCATCAGGGACAGGAAATTACAGAAGTGCCAGGAAGATGTTTACACTGATGTCCTAAAGTTGTCACAACTTCCTGTATCTCATTTATATTAGATGAGTTCCACCCAGGCTCTGTTTTTCTGAAGTATCTATAGGAAGAGGAGCAACTCCTTTAATCTGAAAATTCCTAAAAGTTTCACCTCTTACAATGGCTCTTGACATCTTGCTTATGCAAGTGCCCATGCCAGTTCAATTAATGTTTCCCAATTGATTTTCCTTGTCTGACTTGCACTTTTTTTTATCATCTCTCTCTCTTGGGATATCAGCAATGTATTGATATACTGGAATATTGGGTGGAATGGGAATTTCTGCTAAGACTTTAAAAAAGCATTGTGAGGAGTAGTTGGTAAATGTTTGTATCCTTGTGGGAGCATGTTTAAAGAGTATGGAGTCTCCCTCCAGGTAAGAGAAAATGGCGCTTTATTCTGTTCACAGAGGGGAGTCATGGCAAACATGTCCTGGATATCCAGGGCAGCCATGCCAGTAGGAGCAGCCCCTGTGTCAGTGTCACTGCCTGTGTAAGGCATGGAACCGTGGCAGTTCAGGGTGCACTGTTGGCATTTCACTGTCAGGAATCACCTGTACAATGCCACTGCCCTGGCGGCTTCTTTACTGACCACCTCAGTGATTTCAAAGGCTAAAGGGTGCTTTTAATGATGCCTCGTTTCCAAATTCCTTAGCACCCTCTCAGTGCCTGTAAGTGTCGCTGTTGGCAGTGGGAATTGCTTTCCATCAGTAACTGTGGAAGGAGGAATGGTATTGATGTCTCTAACAGACTGATACATCTTTTAGACTATGATTTGTTCCCCATTCTTTCAGATTCTCTTTCCGCCTCTGGCAATCCAGTGCTTCTCACTGCAGAAGTCTACAGATTTCCATTTGTGAGTTTCCAGCTTCTCCCAGACAATAATTCAAAGCCTAGAAGGTTTCTTTGGGCGGCCCACGCAAGCTCTTCAGCTCTAGGTCACTGTTTTTGTCCTGGAAGCCAGGCAGACATTTCTGCCATAGGAAGTTCCCTTATTATATCATCAATTCCAATACATTGAAATTTACAGTGACTGGGTTTCATTCCCAAAATCTCTCCTGTTTCCTTCATAATCACTGACATTTGAGCCTTTGTATCAATTAGAATCTCAAACATAATATTTTGAGGAACAATTGGAATATGAGCTTTTTCCAGGGATTCTGCCAGATCAGTTAAGTCCTGTCTCAGTGCTCAACTCCAGGTAATTTTTCCTGAGGTTGTTTTCGCTCCAACCCACTGATTTTTTTTTTTACTGCAATCAAAGACTAAACTCACTTACAGATGCATCCTTGGAAGCACCATGTAACCAAAACTGAGGGGCTCCCGGCTCCTGAGCCTGGCATCACAGGTTACCTTGCCTTTTATCTATTTTTGATCTTTCCTTAGTCCTTGTACTAAATTTGAACTGGGAATGTTAAGTGGTGCAGACTTGCCCAGCACAGTCTGGAGCCTTTTCAGCAGGTAAATCAATGGCTCAGCTCATGGGGTGCTTGTAACCTACAATTTCTTGTCCAAACTCATCCCAATTGGCAATGGGGTCTCGCTGGCTCTGTCTGTAACTGTGACTGATATTTCTGTTCCTTTGCAAGTGCTTTTCAATATTTGTCCCACACGTTTTGAGCCTTCAGGGCAGCCCAGAATGAGAGGGGTTAACGTTGCTGGGTCAGTGGGAGCTTGCCTGGGAGATGTGGGTGTAGGATCTGTATCACCCATGACTTGTGTTCCTGCTGCCTTCTGCCCTGACACAGCCAACTCTGAGAGTCTGTGTCAGTGACCGGAGGGTCTCCTCTCTCCTGAGGATCTGCACCCCCTGCCCAGCACACAGCCCCTGCACTTAAGGCGTAGTTGTGGCCTCCCAGTGTGGTCATCAGCAGCGCTCTGCGCCCCCAAAAGCCTCTTGCTTCCTCCTCATACAACAAAACTCGGTCTCCCCTCATGAGGGAAACTTGTCACACATAGGCAATTTCATGCTCCTCTGATTGCCTTGAATATTTTTCCTGTAATTTTAATATTCATTTCCAGGGGGTTGTATGCCCCATGGTATGAATTTCATCAGCACTTTCAACAGTGGAGGGATTCTTAACTAATGGTCGAAAGGAAAACTGCAGAGTATTGGAACGGGGGCTCCCCACGATTTCACTATCACTGTCACTCCAAATATCCCAGTCCAAAGTCCCAGAATCCACATGTGATACCAGCTTAAGAAGCTGCCTTACCAAGACAGAAGCTTGTCTCTCCAGCTACAATTTTTCTCTGCCCTCTGATCTGCATCAAGCAGAGTTTTTAGGTGACAAACCTCAATGTTAAGATGATCATGTTCAATCATGTGTTTATCAGTTTAGATTCCCAGTTTCTTTCTTGTGTCCCTCTCAAAGGCCAATGATGACAACAACACCTCATTTTCTGATTTCAAAGAAGCATAGTCTGTATCAGAAATCCATTCAGAAGCACAGGAATCTTTCATTTCTTTCTGTGCACAAGACAAACCAGCTCCTAAAACTGCACTAATGACACCTTTACCCTCTCCCTCTTAAGAATTTTGCTCAGCCTGACGTTGTTCATTTCACATAGGATTTGGTTTTAGCTCAGTCAGTGTCGCTATGCGGGGAAGGCATTTTCAGCCCACTGACCTGTTCTAGACAGTATAATGAAGTCTTCTCAAACTTTAACTCAGTTTTTTGTATTTCTTTACATTTAGGTGGTGCCTGAGTGACCCTAGCCTTATACACCTTCTTTACCCATTGGTGTAAAAGAGTCTCGCTTCACTCTTAAGACCATGGTCAATAAAATCCAGAGCACATGACCAGTATGGGGTGGTGGTAACTCTGAGATGGAGGGGTGTGTTAGTATCACAATGAGGTGATAATGAACCAAATTCATATGAGAAAAGCAATTTCACCTCAGCTGCTGGTTCAGCACAAGACATCCTCTCCCCTTGGCTGGGAGCTGCTCTGAGCTTTATCAGCTCCAAGGCACCATCGACTTCCCCTCTCTGCAGGGATCACGGCAGAGCCTGGCCATGGGGCCTCCACTCAGCTCCACCTTCTGTTTCATTGCCCTCAGCCCGTGCCTGAGGTTACACACTCTGTGTGGGTGTGTGGAGTCACTGGGGAATAGATTTGGGATATGCTGAGCCCATTCAAGCCAGGCAGTTGCAGTTGCATTTCACCCTACAATTTCTGTGCTGTTATAATTTCTCTTGGAATGTGATTTTCTGTTTTATCTGATTCCCCCAGCAGTCATCTTCCCACAGTCATGCAAACTCGCTTTGGTTTCCCCCAGCAAACCTTTTCTGACAAAATAATTTTCTGTTTTCTTTTCCAACAGAGCTTGTAAAACTTTGTAACTACAAAGGTAAGCATAGAGGAGGTGAGGAGGTGAGTACTCTGAGCCTGAGAGCAGCTCTGGAAAATACACCCAAGCCCCTCAGAGAGCTGTTTGGAGGAGAACATACTAAGGGAAATGAGGTTTTGATGACATTTTCCACTGCCATGTGCTGCCCAAGGCCCTGCCTGTGCTTGTCAGGAGCTCTCTGAGCTGTGGGCAGCAGGCACAGCCACCTTGCAGTGGCCACTGCAGCCCCAGCTCCCACTCCTGATTTGGCCTCTTGGGCCTCTCAGGAAAAGTGTCTGGAGCTCATCTTGCTCCATGGCAGCAGCAGCTCCTTCTCCTTTCAATTGAGCTGAGCCGAGGCCCTCATTCATGACATTGCACCTTGCTCGAGTCCTGCCAGGGCTTCATCCCATCCCCTGATGAGTGTGGAAAGCTGAGGCAAGAAACATTCCCTTATCCTTGTGGCAGTGCAGATCACTCTTCCACTCTAATCCTTGTGCAAGCAGTGTCCTACACTGGTGCTCTCCTTTTGCTGAGGAGAATCTGCTTAAAGGTGGAAAATCCCCTTCAGGCTTTGCAAAGGAGTTCATCCTGATACCCAAACCCAATTCCAATGGCTGGCACCCAAAGCCAATTCCTGCTGCTGCCAAGCCCTGGTCCTTTTCCCCAGGCCCCACCACCCCAGCAATGCAGAGATGGAGGCAGAGGGTGTTGAGCCCTACAGCCCCTTCCTTGGAGCTGCCTGCTGCAGTCCCAGCAGCCCTGCAGGAGTGCCTGGCATTTGGTGCCTGCAGGCTGCCACTGCCTCCAGCAGCAGCCCAAGGAAGGGCCATGGTGGGAGGGGAGGTGCCCTGAGGCAAGGGGCTGCAGGGTGGAGGACAAATGAGAGGGGGCTGAGGGCACAGAAGGGAAAGGCTCAGAAATCACAGCTTGTGTTTTGTGCTCCTCATGGCCTGACCTGACCATTGCAGAGTGTGTCACCCTGGACGCTGACACGGCGCATCCCAGATTGGAACTCTTTGTGGATGAGACAGGAGTGAGAGATTCTGGTGTCATCAGATGTGTTCCCAACAATGAGAAGAGATTTGATTCCCATCTGATTGTGTTGGCAAAGCAAGGATACACATCTGGGAAACACTACTGGGAAGTAGATGCTGGGAAAAGAAAAAGCTGGGCCGTGGGTATTGCCCTGGAATCTGTGACTCGCAAAGGGCCATTCACTCTGTCCCCTCAGAATGGCTTCTGGGTCATAGGGTTGGCAGATGGGGGACACTATTGGGCCTATACAGATCCTCGGACACGCCTGAACATCAGTGGGGGGTTGAATGTGATTGGGATCTTCCTGGATATCCCAGGCAAACAGGTGACGTTTTACGATGTCTGTGATGGAGAAACTGTGTACATTTTTAGCATTGCCAGTTGCAGCAGCCAGAAAGGGAAATTCATTCCCCTCTTCTCCACAGGCCCTGCTGTTCAAAACCCTGATAAGGGGTTTCTGGTGATAGAGGAGTAGATAGTGATGATAGATTTTTGGTGATGATGAGTAATTTATCTGCATTTCAAAGTCTAAATGTACAGGAGTGATCAAAGCACAAGCTGCTCCTAATTTGTGTCTCCTGAAGAAAGCTAATGAAGGAGAGGACAGATCTGTCAAAATCATTAACCCTGAACGTTTTTTGTTATATATCAGAATGAAAAAGTTTTTGAGGAAATTTTATGTGCTCAAAATAATGAAATATTCTCTCTTGGACAGATGTGAAAAGCAGTTCTTGTGGATTGTGAGTTATCCTGAAAAATTACTCTTCTTCTCCTGATATTCTGTGATTTGTCATTTTGTTGAGGAGGGACAGGGACACAGCAGCTTTGTGGGCTCCTGCACCCAGCCAAGGTCACCCCAGCACACATCTGCACATGGCTTTGAATGTCTCCAAGGACAGAGACTCCACAGCCTCTCTGGGGAACTCATACCTGGCCTTGGTCACCTTCAAAGTGATAAAGTGTTTCCTGATGTTCAGAGGGAAGCTGTTGTGTTTCAGTGTTTGCCATGGCCTCGTGTCCTGTCACTGGCACCTCTGGGAAGAGCCTCCCACAGGTGTTGAGACACCTTGCTGAGATCCCCCCAGGCCTTCTCCTCTCCAGGCTGAACAGTCCCTGCTCTCTCCGCCTTTCCTCCTGGTAGAAGTTCTCCAATCCTTTAATCATCTCTGTGGCCCTTCCTGCACTGTCTCCAGTAGTTCCGTGTCTCTTTTGTACTGGGGAGCCCAGAACAGCAGCTCTGGCCTCTGCAGTGCTGAAGAGAGTAGCTGTGAATATAAAGGACCATCAGTGTGGGCAGAGAGAAGAGCACACCTGGAGATGGTTCCCAGTATTTATGGACACACATGTTCCTTTGACACAGGGGAATAGAGATGTCTTCACCTGAAGGGTTCAAGTGTCCATGTATGGAATGTATGGCATTCCATGTATGGAATAAATTTTAGAAGTATTTATCCATCAGACATTGTAAAGACATGTGCAAGTCACAGACACATATTTGGTTGAAGGCATCCAGAATACAATTCTGAGGAGGTGGCAAGGGCTGGGCCTGGTGTGCAAGGGCTGGGTGTGGCTGTGTTGGCCTGGCCAGGCCTTTTGGGGAGATGTTGCCCTCCTAAGCCAAGCGCTGCCAATTCCCCTCATGAGCAGGTGAACATGAGGCAAGGATTGGCACATGGCAGGTTCCTGGGGACGGAGACAAACCTGCTGAGAGCTGCAAGGAGCCTACAAACCCCTGTGCCATGGTGGGTGGGTGTTGGGGTTAAGAAGGAGCCTGTCATGATTGGCAGGACTCTATCTTGTGTGTCAGGCTGTGATTGGGTTAAGTAGAGCCCATGGACACTGCCCAACCAGAAATGTGATTGGATTTTGATGGTGGTGGTCCCATGGAGCAAAGAGCCAATGGGCATTTAGCCTGGGAAATTCAGGGTATAAAGGAACACATCCTTTCACAGTAGAGGAAGGAATAGGATTTCTTTGAACCAAGAAGAAGTTTGTGTCCTCTGTTCCTACCTTTGTCATGAATGGCTGTGCCCTTTGATATCTATGGTTCAAGTCAAAGTGACAAGGTGCTTATAAGACGTATTGATTGAAAACCTTTGTAATCTTATTTTACATACTATCAATATACAATGTAATAGCTTTCAATATATTATCAATAATAGCCTTTTCATATATTGTTGTAAGTTTTTATATAGGGTGTTAGCAACATACAGTGTACCAGTTGGATGTAATCCAGCCAGCTGGAATGGTGCCTGGACAAAACAGAATCACCAAGGAGCATAAATCAGAAAAAGTTCTGAAGAAAGTAGACAGGCAGATGCTATAGTAAGGAACTGTAGGGAACGAGAACTTGGCAGAGGCACAAGACAGTCAGCTGAAAAATTAAGTATGAAGTCCTGGAGGACTAGAAAAAAACCCATGAACATCACAACTGCACATGTCCTGAAGAAAAAGGTGAAAAGTCCACCATGATGGAGATGATGGTATCTCATTAGAGGGAGACCCCCACAACCACAGAATTGAGGATGATACATGGCCACTTGAAGAATGTGATATCGTGTATTTCTGTCCCATATGGTGTGGGTGTAGTGACGATGGTAATGTTACACCATCTTACTGTATAATACCTGCCAATTCTAAGGAAAGGAGGTGGTTAGGAGGAGAAATCCCCCTCACCTCCAGCACTAACAACAAAAAGCAGTGCAATAACAATCCTGCTCTATGACAACACAGTTATGGGATTTTATTTCTAGCCTTTTTTGGGCATCAGTTTTGGCGACCAGGCATGGCAGGACCTCTCCGCCTGGCTGTAAGATCTGTTGGAGTTGGGGACTCCCTTGGCGCACCCCGAGATTTTCTCGGAGGGACTCTGCGCTTCATGGGCTCTCTGCAGGAGTAGACAAGGACTGATGACTACAAAAAGTTAAGGTATTTGCAGTTTGATTTGTAATACTTTTGGTTGTTTGGGAAGTTCCCGTAAGACATATGTGATGACATACGCCAGGCGCTGTATCACAAGTGAAATTCCTGTGTTTGAATTCTCCAAACAGGAGCTTGGAGACTCATAAGTGGGGGTCGGAAGCCCATAAAAGAAGTCCAGTGACTTTTGGTTTGGATTTAGCCTGGGCCTTTTGGGTTTGATTGTTGTATGTGTTGTTTTGTGTGTTTTGCATAAAGTCAGTGTTTCTTGTGTGTGTGCTGATTGTTGTATGTATTGTTGTATGCTGACTGTTTTGTGTATTTTGTATAAAGTCAGTATTTCTTGTCTGTGCGCTAACAGCTGTAACTGGGCTGCTGTGTGTTTGTCAGAGGTTTTACTGTCTGTGTCTGTGTCTTTACAGCGGTTACAGTGTGTGTATCTGACAGGAATTGGTACGACTTTGATAGCAGTTTTATGTCCTATTCGGCTCTGCCACTCTGTCTCACTCCTGTTACTTATCAGACTCCTATGCCTTGTTTTGTTTGTGGAGTACTGTGCAGTTACAGTACCCTCTGGTTATGTGATTCTTGGGTGCATATTTAGTGTCTGAATTGTAAAAGAAAGTATTTGAGTTGGTCACACCCCTGCTATCTGTTGCGTGTTAAGTGTTGTTTGCGGGGAGTAAAAGCTGATGACAGTAAGCTTTGTGTTCTTTCTAACAAGTGTAATCAGCATTTAAGGTTACATTAAGCAGGTAGTTCTAGTGGTAAAGAAATGGTTAAAAAGAGCCCTTTAGAGTGTACTCTAGCCCACTGGAAGTGAAAAATAAAAAAGTGGTTTTTTGCATGGGGTATAGCACAGAGGTGTTTGAAGTTGGCAAGCAGATATGAGGAAGACAGTGCTGTAGATGTTCAGGATTTATAGCCAAAGTATGTGAGGCCAGCAGCATACTCTCCTTTAACTGTTCCCCCCTTCCAGCTCTAGCAGAAGTAAGGATGAGATAAATGATCCTGGGGAGGAAACAAATACAGGGACCCTGATAGCAGGGCGGACAAGAAGTAAAATGAAGGAAGTTTTGCCTCTAGTGGCCCCTCTGAGAAAAGTGATAGGTCCTGGGGGAGAGGCTACACAAGTGAAAGTTCCCTTTTCCACTAACGATCAGAACAGCTGGAGAGAAGAGGTTAAGAATTACAGAAAGGACTCCACTAAGTATCTAGGAGGTTTAAGTTAATTTCCTGTGAGAAATCAGGAC
>CM019221.1:0-11174 GCA_009741485.1 Malurus cyaneus samueli
AAGAGCAAAGCAGCACGAAAGACATCACAAATGAGCCACAAGAGAGGGTTCCGCAGCTGGGAAGACGTATTCCTCAGCCCTGGTGCATTTCTTGCGTAGCATCTCCTCCATCAGTACCCCCACCCATCTGGCGCGAGCTCCCGCACCAGAGAGAATCCTCCACCAGTACTTTCACCCACTCTGGGTGGTGTACTCCTCCACCAGTACCTTCACTCACTCTGGGCATTTAGTTTCTGATGTAGGTTGTTCAGCAGGGTCAGGCAGTGGGACAGGGTCTGGCTTGGGTGATGGGTCAGGCTCTGTGGTAGCATCCCTAGCCTCTGGAGCGGCATCCCTGGTCTCCGTGGCACCATCCCTGGTCTCCGTGGCACCATCCCTAGTCTCTGGGGCACCATCCCTAGTCTCTGGGGCACCATCCCTGGTCTCCCGTTGCAACATCCCTAGTCTCTGGGCACCATCCTTGGTCTCCGTGGCAACATCCCTGGTCTGGGGCAGATGTTAGAGTGGTTTGCCCAGGGCAGTCTCACCAATCCTTCAATGTTAAACAGAAATGCATATTAGCATCATGTAGTTGGCATCTAGGGGAAAAATGGACCCTTCGAATGCTGATGGAGTAGCCCCAAATAAATGAGTGAAAGGCTGGGAAATGATTCCCTGGTGTTATTTCCTCACAGTAGGTACCATTATAACCAACTCCAGAAGCATGCACTTAGTGTGTGATAGCCCTGTATCCATGTGCCTGCGTCCAGAGAAAGTTAAAAATCCACGAATTCCTCACCTTATTCACCCACTGTGTGAATTGAATAATGCCACTGTGGTCTTAGTCAAAGGACCCATGTTCAGGAAAGGAGCTGCAAATGGGAAAAATACGGCACGACTATGTGCCACCCAAACAAGGTATGCTAACCACATATGAGCTTAGTAAAATTCCTACACCCTGAACACAAAGATACTCACCAAAAACTGTTATTCCTTTTGCAACCCTTTTTTTCTCTGTGCCTGAGCCCCACGTTGGGCGCCAAATCTGTCGGTTTGAAGACAGGTGTATTGCTAATGAGGCAGGGACCCCCTTGGAGTGTGGTATGACCCTGAATTATTACAGCTTTGAAAAAAAATCACGGCTTCAGGCAGGAATAGGGTAAAAGGAATAACAGTTTTTACTAATATATATATATATAACAAGTGAAACAAAGTAGCGAGACAATGCAACAACAGCGCAGTCCAAACCTAGTGACAGCCTTATGGAAACAGTCTCCTCCTTGGCAAGATTACACTTTGGTTGGCAGCGGCGCCGCTGGCCCCCGGCTGAGCAAGGAGGGCACGATCGCTCCTCAGAGATGCAGGGGACGTGGTGGTGTAAATCCCGGCTGGCTCAGATCTCTCGCGGCTAGGGCGACCGACACAAGATGGCAGAGGTGGATGAAGAAGAGTTTCTCTGCAAAACTCACAGCGGAAAAACGCCGGTGCTCCTCTGGACAGCAAGAAACCCAGGACAGCAAAAAAGACGAGCAGGAATCCCGCGGACGCGAGACGGGATGGAGCAGAGTTCCCCCTCCTGAAGCTGGAGTCCTAGCAAAACCACCGCCGAGCAAAAAAGCACGGGGCGCCAGCAGGGAAAAACCCCTCTCTCCCCAAAACCGCGAGAGAAAAAAAAAGAAAGACAAAACCCCCTCCCCAGTCCCCACCCACCACACAAAAAGCTATCTCCCCACCAGGGCGTGCCACAGGTGCAATGTTCTTCCCAACTGCCCGCCATATAACAAAATAGGTCGGCCATCAAGGTATCCCAGCAACAAATGGGGGAAGGAAAAAAATTTCAAAGTGAACAAAAAGAAAGGAATTTTAAACCCACAACACATTCCCTTGCTTATATCCTTTTCAACCTGGTTAAAAAAGTACTGGTGTTTATGTGCTGAAACCAGCCAAAGGCTCTTTCAAAAAGTGCTTATCTCACTGCGAGCAACCGCTTCTGCACGCTATGTACAGCGAAAGGCAGCACACCGTGGCAGCACCTTGCACCAAGTATTCCCATAAGAGTTCTGTTTGCAAACACTCTAATTTGCTGTTTCTCGCTTGCCCGCAAGACTTTATTTCGCGCAGTCCTGTTCTGGCTCCACACACAAATTGACGACCGTGTGATACTGTCTCGCTGTGCTACACCAAACATGGCAGCGTCCCTATGCGCAGCAGTATCTGGGGCCCTCCTTCTGGCCCTAGGTGTTTTTGCTGTGCCTACCGCGGCGCACGCTTTCCGCCCTACCGGGATGGCACGAGCAGCATTCTCCGCTGCTTCCGCACTTGGACTCGAAGTGGGAAATTGCCCCGAACGTGTGGAATTTGTGTCATTATTTCTTTCCGGCGTTCTGTCTTTCGTCCAATTTCGTGGGGTCCTAGTCCAGAGTCCCACACAAGATGTCAGCCACACAACGTTTTCTCTATGTGAGACCCCTATGATGGCGGCAGCGCATGCCCAGTTTGCTTGTAGATCTCCCCCTGGGATAGGTGTCCCCTCGGCTGCCTGAGCCGAAACTGGACTCCACGGGTGACTCCACGGTTTTCCTGTGGCCTTCCTCGATGGGGGGACCCGTGTCTTGGCGTCGTCGGGCCCGGGGACGGGTGGGAGCCGTGTCGCCCTGCCCGGCACCGCTGCGGTGCAAGGAACCCGTGAGACATGCGGGGCTCTTCATGGGGTCTGTGGGGATCATGGACCGGGCAGTGTGTGTTCGGTGCAGGGTTCAAATCCAAAACAAATCTTGGGAAAAAGAAAAGGTGGGGCGGGGGGGAGGGGGAAGGGAAAGGTAAAAAAAAAAGGTAATAAAAATAACCAACACACTGGCACACCACTATGAAAAATATGGTGATCTTTTGGTATGATCTTTTAAAATGTTTTGCTAGTTCCTGGAAAACCATCTTTTCTGTTTTTGCTATTTCTATGAAGATGTCCTATTTATTAGGGACTAATAACCCATAACTAATGGGAAAGAAATTGCTTTTAACTAGAAGGGAGGAGGATTACAGTAGGAATTCGTTTAGGTATGTTCCATGTGAGGGTGTGGACTCTGGCACAGGTTGCCTTGAGAAGCTGTGGCTGCGCTGGGTCCCTGGAAGTGTGTTTTTAAAAATCTGTGCTTCGGAAAGTGTTTCTTTGTGTAATTGTGGTTTTGAAATATTATGTCATCTTTAGATAATCCCTGTATTTGTTTTGGAACTTAGATAAATTAACTGTCATGAGGTAGATGGGTAGTGGGATTTTTTGTTAGTTTTTGTTTAAAAATCCCTAGTAAAGGTCATGGGTCACACCTGTTTTGTGGGTGCGTCTGGAAGCGTGGGGAGGGTTTTGCTGACATCATCTTGTGTTTTTCCGGTCTGTCTGTGAGTGACGGAAAATTGCTTTTGGTAAAGGATTGCTCTGTCTGCCACAAGCTGGATCCAGTTCTCTTCTGTGTGATCGTGCAAACCAGGAGCAGAGGACAATGTCTGATGTTTGAGTCTGGAGCTGTGCCTGGGCTCTGGAGGTTGATGTTTTGATAACTACAGTGTTGAAAAGGTGGCAGACTCGACTTTGTGTGAGCTATTTATTTGTGGAATGTAACGAAGCAGTTGTTCTGTTTTTTTGTTTCCTACTGGAGAGGCCTCTGATTCCAATTTAAAAAAAAAGGGAGACATTTTCTTCATCAGTTGAGAGAGAATGTTCCGCATTTAATTACCTTTCATTTTACATGTATATTTTTATGTCTGCTGCATTTTTTAATAATTGCTTCCAACATCTTATTTCTTCGGTTCTGAACAGCCCTATTTTGAACACCTGACAACTCCTTAACAAGCTAATTCTCTGTGTTGCATTTCATAATAATAAATTCGGTATGGTTAAATGTTATGTCAGCATTTGGTTTTATCTCATTTTGTGTAGTTTTTGATGGCCTTTTGAATTTTAGCTTTATTTGGTCCCTGTATTTTTAACCTCCCTAAAGACTGTGTATTGATTTGTAATGTAATTAAATGAGCAAGTTGTCTTGCATTGCAAATATTTTTACATGTTTTAAGTGAAAAATACATGAGATATTTCCCTTAAATTGTTGCCCCTTTTTTTTGCTGGAGCATACTAAAAAGAGAAGTGGTGAAGAGAACCATAAGGCCTATACATAAGCTTTTTAAATACATAAAGTTATAAAACAGGTTTGTCTTCTTTAGTAAGTTAAAGCACTTGGTTGCACAGCGCTTCTAAGCTTGATTTTGACTCTTGAGGAAAGCTTTCATACTATGGTAATATTTTTCTCCTTAGCCAGCAGCTGCTAGAGGCCTGGGAATGACTGGCACGGTTGGTGCAGCTGTGTGATGGTCCACGTGAATGATGGGTGCTTTTCTCCTATTTTTGAAACTCTGGTGCAGTTTCTTCTTTGTATTTAAGTAATCTCATTGGCTTTGGTAACAGTATTCATCAGGCCCTGTGTACGATTTCTACTAAAATATTACACAGTTGTCTTGAGGTCTTTTTCAAAACCATCTGTGAAAATTGTCTTCCTGATTGATCTAAGACATGTCTTTTAAATACCAGTTTTTGTGTATCTGCAGGAGTTTTTATTTGCTTCGAATGTGTCTAAAATACTTAAAATGTGCTTGCGATAATCTTGTTCAGAGATAATACTGCCATGTCGTGGTTCTATTCTTGGAGAAAAAGTGTAATTTTTTCATTAAAAAAGCAGCATTTAGCATTAATTTTAATTACAGGAGAGCATTCTCAGGCATCTTATTTACATGTGTTCTAGATGCTTTTTATAGTAAGAGATGATGTTAAAAATGCCAGTGTTCTCCTTTAATATCACTTGGAATTTTTACAAATCCTTTATTGCTTAAAAACATAGTGTGATCATACTCCATCATAGCATCAAATCCTCGTTTTCTGTTCTAAGGTGCCATATGCTCCTATATTTTGACTTCTTTCCAAAAGCGTCATGTAAGCGCTGCATTTGTAATCCCTCGGGTTTTCAGTTTGGAGTGGCTCGTTTTCACTGCCACAGTATTGGGGCTTTTGCATCACCAGATCTTATGTTTTCTTTGCCACGGCATTTCTGGGATGCAGTCTCACAGCCTTGCCAGCTTTTGGGCCCTGGAGGCAGTCTTTCTGCCTACCCCAAATGGATGGAAAAGCAAAAAAACATGTATTTGGATGATGAGTAAATACAGTTCTCTGGTACTATGTAAATAATTTTGATACCTAGTCTGTGAGTTACATTTGTGAAAAACTTCAGGCTTTCCTTACAGCAGTCCTATCCATCCAAAAGCAGGCACATTTCAAAACAGGTCTTCTGTATAGTAGCTATATTAAACATTACAACTAGTGTGTTCTGCCTTATCTAGGGCTAGTTTGCTTCTACAAGTTCTTCAAATCAGGTAACAAAATGGCTTTGTTCTATTCAGTCAGGTTCAGTCCCAATTTTTAAAATGCTGTTGCAGAGCTTTAGTGTTTCAGTCTTTGTGATATCAAGAGATACCTTATAAGACAAGAGTGCTCTTTTGGAACTTCAGTCATTGGAATGTTCTTAGTCCTAGCTTTTCACAGCTTGGTTCTATGAAATATAAACTTCTACCACTGGCTTAATTAATTCACCATATGAACCATAGGTATCAGCTTAGTCAACGAACAGCTCTTTTTCACTGTAATTTTTTCCCCCTCCTGATGTCTTACTGCATTTTTGTCTTTAATTCCAGCTAATTTTTCTTTTAAAACAAACAGCCTGCAAAACTGCATTTGCTTATGGGGCACATTTAGAATGTATCCCAGTTCTCAGAGTTGTGGACATGTGTCAGTTTGTAGAGAAGAAAAGATCCAGCTTTTGCCTCAAGATCACGTGGGTTTACTTGAATGGTACAGAGCAAATTTTCTTTCTGAATCCCTCTAAAAAACAGTGAAATCCTGTCATGTGAAGCTGGGTTAGGCCAGACCGCAGTTCACAGGATGCCCATAATGTACAGGAATCGCTGGGGTATGTTTCAGAGCTGGACCATGAGAGGCTTGCTTTTTGTTGCTGTCTTTTTAGTTTTCAGATGACGAGGATTTTTCAGGTTTCTGATATCTGCTTTCTTGTGCCACAGAACTCCCTTCATGTTGCATTCCAGGAAGTTGCCAGTGGCTGTATGGGAAAGACTTTCCAAGTAAGGCCAAAGATCACTGCCAAAGATTACAACAGCTTTGTGCTGAAAAGTTTGAAGTGGAAATCCAGAAGTATCTAGCCTGTTTCTTTTTATTGATGACACCTGTACAGGTGTGTTACTTTCCTGTCCTGTGTGCTCCCCATCCCATTCCCTTTCCCTACTTCACTCTTGTTCTTGTTTTTCTTTTAATAAGTAAATATTCAATATTTATTTAATAAATATTGCTCAGTCCCTCTCCACGTTCTCTGTCCTACTTTATATCTCCGTCTTACTCGCTGCCCGTGTCTTCATCTTTCCTTCTTTCATCCTCTCCCTTTTCCTTTGTCCTGCACCATGACTGTGTTTCTTTGTCCATCTTGCTGTGCTTTTGCCTGTACCTTTCTGCATGTGGCTCACTTCTCCCTCACTGTCCTCTTCTCTTTCTAATCCTCTGTCCTGCTGCCCCACCCTCCTTCTCCACCCCTCTGCGGTACCTTGTCCATCTTCCCCCCCACACCCATCTGTCATGGTTGTTTTCTCTCTGTCCTTGTTTCCCCCTTTGTCTCTGAATCCCTCTGTCCTTGATGTGTGTTCACCCCTCTGTCCTGCTAAGTTCTCCTCTTTTTCTCATGCTGGCCCAGTGTCCTGCTCCCTGTCCTCTGTATTACTCTCTTTTTCTCTGTCCTCTGTGGCTCGCTCATGTTCCTTTTAGTTCTCTGTTGCTCTGTCGTGCTTCCCGTGCCATTGTTTCTCACTGGATCCTTCTGTCCTGTTCCCTGTCCCTATTCCTTTTTAGTGCCTCTCTGTCGTACTGCCTATCCTGATCCAAAAATGATCTGAGCAAAACTCCGCAACTTATATAATTTTAAGTTGTGAAGCAAGTATGTTTATTGCAGCGCTGGGTGAGCTGGAGATACTTCTCAAAGCCGCACACACCCCAGCACTGGCATGCCTTGGTATATATCAGGTTACATGTTACACATTCCCCGAGTTTCGCAATTCGCCTATACATATGCATGACCTACCCCCACTTCGTATTGTAATGAGTTTAAAAGTCATTTCCATGTGCTCACGCCTGCGCAGTGTTATTTGGTAGTGGGCTCCGGGGGTCTTGGTAGGAAGTAAAATACTCATCCTCTTGTCTTGAACTTTTCACCTTTCTGTCTTGCGCATGCTCTCCGAGTACCTGGCCCAAGTCCAAGCAACTCTGGTTTTAGCAAGCATAGGGGTTGCACGAACACAAGCTGAGTCACCGTCCCTGCTTCTGTCAATAACCTTTTACTTCTCATTGTGCTTTGACAAACAGAATCAATGTTAAGGAAGTAATATAAACTGTCTAGCAAGCAGTTAGTGATATATACTGTTTAGCAAGCAGTTTCTAACAAGTTGCCCTGTAACTTTTAACTTCCCTGCATCAATCCCAGATTGCATCTTATCATCTCCATCCTGTACCCTGTTCTTCCTTCTCTTCCTCTGTGCTCTCTGCTCCTCCTCCCTGTTTCTCCTCTACTTGTGTCTCCTGGGCGTTCTCATTCCACTTGGTGCTCGACGGGTCTGTGAGCGCAGATTGGGATCACAGTGCTTCAGCCTCATAGGGGCAGCAGCAGCATGGTAAGGAAGGGATGAGACAACTCCTGACACTGCCCCGAGCGAGGAGCGGAAACTGGTCGGGAGCCATGGCCCCATCCTGGACCACGCCACCCCCATGCCATGGGGCGGCCACCAGCCTGTGCCATAGGAGCTGGGGAGGGACTTCAGCTGTTCTGGGGGTTGCCCTCCCGTTTCTTATTCCAGCAGAGCCCCTTTTTAAGGGGAGGATGTAAACATGTCAACGGCTTTATGAAAGCAATGCACTGAGGTGCAGGGCAGTTTGACTCATTTTGTGCCTTCTGTGGAGGTGTGGAGAAAAGGCTTGGGGAGGGGGTGCAGTCTCAGGGGCTCTGATGTCATTTAGGACACCCCAATGTCCCTGGGAGGGCCATGATGTGGTGGAGGAGCAGGTGAATGGGGAATGAGTGGGGTCACCCTGGGTGCCCTCCCTCAAAGGGACCCAAAAATGCAAAAAAATTCACAGGGAGGTGGTGTGTGTAGAATGGTAGCACATGTCAAGTTTTTCACTTTTATATAAATTGACAAGTAATAGTAATTTATGTATAAACTTGTTTAGAAATAAACCCTCTCTATTTGCTATATTATATACAGGAATGTAAGAAACTCTGAACTGAGATCTGGTTGTGCCTATCGTGTGGGTAAGCACCAGGTTCCTCTTTCCCTCTCTGCTGGGATGAACTCCCTAGGGAATAGCATTTCCAACGGTCTGGTCTACTGGAAAAGGGGAGAGGGGAAGAGTAAATGTGGTGCCAGGGCTGTGTCCCGTCAGGCTGTATTTCCCTCTGAGCACAGAGAGTCTCACAGAGAGGGCCTATCTGCATTTTAATATTCTTTGAATGTGTAAAATATTCCAGGTTATGTATTTATGTCCTGCTAATAAACATGCATGGCTGGAGTTGCAGGAAATCGCACTGGTCTTCTGGATAGTATTTCATTTGGACCATCGTGGGCAAAACAGGCTCTAATTAGAGATACAAAATGAATTTATTACTAAGAAAATCCGAGCAGAATAATAAGAAGTAAAGTAAATCCTTAAAAAGACCCTCCCCCAAGCTTCCTTCTTTCCGAGCTCTACCTCCTATTGCAGTGATGCAGGGAGACAGGGTACGGGGGTTATGGTCAGTTCATCACCTGTGGTTTCTGCCACTGCTCAGGGAGAGGAGCTGTTCCCCTGCTGCACTGTGGGGTCCCTCCAGGGAACTTCTACGGGAACTTCTCCAACATGAGTCCATCTCACGAGCAGCAGCTCCCTGTGAACTGCTGCAATGTGAGTCCATCCCACAGGCACCAGCTCTCCCAAAACTGCTGCAATGTGGGTCACTCTTCCATGGAGTCAGTCCTTCAAGGACAGGCTGCTCCAGTGTGGGCTCTTGTCTCCACAGGCCTCCCATGGGGTCACAGTGTCCTCCCAGGCATCCCCCTGCTCTGGCATGGACTCCTCCCTGGGCTGCAGGTGCATCTCTGCATCCCCATGGACCTCCAACGGGCTGCAGGGCGCAGCTGCTTCACCATGGTCTCCTCCACGGCCTGCAGAGGAATCTCAGCTCCTGGAGATTCCTCTGCCTCTCCTTCTCTGCTGTCCCTTGATGTCTGCAGCGCTGTTCCTCTCACATGTTCTCACCCCACTTTTTTTCTGACGACAATTACAACTGCACAACAACTTTCTTTTCTTTCTTCTTAAATCTGCTATCACAGAGGCATTACCACCCTCTCTCATTGGCAAAGCCTTGGCCAGCAACACGTCCATCTTCGGAGCCACTAGGGATTGGCTCTGCTGCACACGGGGGAAGCTTCCAGCAGCTTCCAGAAGCTTCCAGCAGCTTCTCAGCTGGAAGAAGCTTCACAGCCACTTCTGTAGCCCCCCTGCTACCAAAACCTAGGCACGCAAACCTGGTTTCAGGCTCAGCCTCCCAAACCTTCTGAGTTTTAGCTGCTACACCTGAGAGATCAGTGAATGACTCTGCCCTCAACTGGTTTTCAATGTTTGACTCATCTATGTAGGGTAGAAACAGTTTTATCATGTCTATTTAATATGCAAATAAATGCATACTTATGTACATATGTGCTTCCTGTGGAAGGAAGTCCAAGGAGAAGGTGGCGTTTGTGTATGAAAATACAGGACACTCCTTTCCTTTTTTTTTTTCCAGGGCATGGAAACAAGGGTAAGAAAAATAGCTGCCTGGAAGAGTTTGTGATAAACTGCCACATAAATGACCATTTAATATCAAATTGCTGACGTCCAACTACATTCAAGTTGTAAAGACCGAGAACTTCAGAAGGAAGATGACTAACTTATTTTATGGCTTGTATTTTTCATGCAAGTAGCACATCTGCCTAGCAAGCCACCAGAATACCAAAAGCATTGGTGCTGGAGATACTGTGGCATTATGTACGAGAACAAGAAAATGTGCTTTTCAAAATAGTTGGGGTTTGCTAATAGGCTAAGGCTTATGCCCCCTACCATGGCCTTTTATGTGCTCCAGTGAGCATCTACAAAATAGCTATTCATCTGTGGGAAACTGATGACACTCTTGCTAAAAACAAATGAATTTAACATCTCAAAAATGTATACACAATGTAAGCTCCATCTGTGCTCACAGGATGTTCTGATCCTTTCACTGTTTTTTCTTCAGCAATTATATCAGTAGCTTATGTAGAAAAAAAAACCATCCAAAATAGTTAACTCAACAAACCACAATCTCTTTCTGACTAGTAATAAGAGCCAATTCCAGTATTAGTAATTAATTCTCATTCACCCTTCTGATTCCCTTCAGTGATTTTTCTTTTTCTTCTTCAGTAAATGCTGCTTCCTTCACCTGCTGGAATCAAAAAAGAGTAGGCAATATCATTATGACATGTCAGATTATAAAAGCCTTCAAGAAAGCTTGAAAAAAACTTTTATTAACAATAAAAAGATAACAAGCAACTTCTCTTACAAAATGTCTTCTTTTTAGGCATATTACAAAAATAAAATTAGTAGTTGAAATGTCAATTTTTTAAAAAATCCTTAATGTTAGGACTAATTATGTAATTCTCGATGAAAATTTACCAAATCCAAAAGAACATACACAACAGGAACAAACTCTACTGTACATTTACAATACAGAAATGTCAGTGTTTCCTGTTGAAATTGAACTGCTGGTATGATGTGTAACAGCTTTTTACCAGTAGAGTAATGAGAGAGATAAAACTAAGAATACTATGCTGAAAAGGAATTTAACATTGGAGGAGGAATTCTTATTAAAAAAGTAGGGGTTTGCATGTGTGCCTGGCAAAGACAACATGATATGTAGAATCTGGTCAAAAACTAACAGAAATTACCATACAGCTATGATCTTCAAAAAATAATCTCAGCCCCCCTGAAATAACTTGATAGGTTTTCACTGAAAATAGTATTTTGTGAACTGTTTATCAAGCATACACTGCAGCTA